>JACCGJ010016747.1:0-10307 GCA_013407085.1 Atriophallophorus winterbourni | reverse complement strand
AAAAGTACTAGTTAGGACTGACTTCAAATGGAAGGATCAATGCGCCGCTGCAGCTCAACGTGCTCGCAAAGTTTTCTTTCGGCTGAGATCCGTGTTATCCAGTAGAAGACCCGATGTATTCCTGCCCATTTACAAGGCATGAGTTTAACTGCTTTTAGAAAGACATCGTTCTACTGAAGGAATACAGCGTCTCCCAACTCGCATAATTGAGGGTCAAACGAAAAGAGAGACCTCACGCTGCATTGCCCTAAGTCGCTTTAACTTTCTGCATTATTCGCCCTCGGTTGATTAGGCGAAGAAATGAAAACTTCAAGATCTTGAACATGTTGGGCGGCGTAATCTGACCGACTTCTTCGCCTTCGTAAATCTCGCGGGAATCACTCAAGCTTTCTAAGGATTGATGTAGCTCAATGTAACGGGAGAAAACGTTTACAAGCTAACGATGGTAAGTGACTGGAACCGCTTCCCGAGAACTTTATCCTGCAGTTCGGTCGCGGTTTTAGAAAAGGTTGGGACCGCATCTGAGGTAAGATTTTACCTGAGTTTCTCTTAATGCTATACAAGATTTGTCAGTACAGTTTAGTGCAGTTGCGAAGGACAGGGGCCAATCGGCGTCCAAAAGGCTGCTTCTTCCACTTACTGGCCTGTGCAGTGAACTGAAGGTGGTTCACTTATTCGCGTTATCGGTAAATTAAGTAATGCTGAGTTTCTGTTTTTCATTAAAACTCTTTGTAGATCACTCGTACCCCATACTGTGAACAAAAAATTATTTTTTATTTTCTTTTTTTTTTTTTTTTTTGGATCATTCATACAGGTTGCTTCCTAAAATACAACAGTATAATCTCTCATTTTGGGATCGTCGTGGAAATCAAAGGCAAAACGATTTAAAAAAATTGGCTTCTCGCAGATTTCACACCAAAAGGACATTCTGGAAGCTCGATTCGCTGTAGCCACTTGCTGTCCTTTGCAACTGAACTAGATCTAATAACTGAACTGAACTGAACCTACTGTGGAGTCAACGAATTTTTAGTGCTTTAAAGCTAGCGAGAAAGACATAAGGGGTTAATCTACCGCTTGGATAGAAGCATTGCTTATTGGTAGAAAATTCAGCGTTAGTGTTAGATTCACGTTGTCCAACAAACCGACGTGATCACAGGGGTCCCTCAATGTTTGGTACTCAGTCCTCTTCTATTCCTGATTTTCATTGATGACTAGTCGTCTGCCTTGAAGTGTCCATGTTTTTATCTTCGAGGATTATGTAAAGTTCATCAGATCAAAGGATCAAGATACCTCGATACGCGATCTTGAGCGGGTCATAAACTAGTCATACACGTGGGACCTCCCACATAAAATCAAACTCTCAACAGTGGATGATATGATTCGGTAAAGGTATCGGAAAATTCCCTCGATGTTGACGCTGCATAGTGTGTTAATTATTTAGGATTACTGTTATGGGATGACTTCAAATGGGAGGACTAATGTGCCGCTACAGCTCAGCGTGTACGCAAGGTAAATCCGGGCTATCGAGCAGGAGACCCTATGTGTTCTGCCAATTTACCTGGCATTCATTCGGCCACATATCGGAAATTGTGTTCAGGCCGGGTTTCCGCACTATTAAAAGGACATCCTTAGACTTGAAAGCGTACAGCGCCTTGCTACTTGCATGATTGAGGGTGAGCGAGGGAAACCGATGCTGTACTTTTGATGTCTTTCGATCTTTTCTTTCTTAGGCGGCGTCGTTTAAGAGGTGACCTAAGTGAAAAGCCTTGAGAATTAAAGGGTTTAAGTGGCGTGGCAAAATGTAAAAAAACTTTTGGCAGTGTTATGTGCTTCTCTGCATCTTTCCGACGAAAGAAATTATGGACACTCGATTGGCTTCTTAGATATATATATATTGTCCTGTGCAAACTAAACTGTACTGAACAAAATGGCGGAAACGAAGCCAACTCGTACTCTGCTCATTCTAACTAGGGAAGAGCCGCTTATTTGCGAAAGATAATCTGTGGCAAATGGACCGTTCCAGGGTTCAGGATGTATTGCGCATGGCAGGGCTAATCAACTGCCAGGTAAAAAGAGTCCATCGTGTAGGTCGGTGGAACCAAACTGTGAATAGCGCTCACCCGATTTTAGTATAATGTCTAAACCAGCTGGACGATGACACGATTCTTTCGAAAAGTGCTTACCTTAAACGCTACACAAGTGAGTGTTTCAAAGTTGTCCGGATATTGGGTCTCAACTACTCTTTCATCGAAATCTTTCAAAAACGCATATGGCAGGCTTGAAAACTCCCATAAAATATATACACCATAGCCAAAATGAAATATTTAATTCATCTGTTGTAGTAGACATACTCCAAAATGGCCTGATAGTAGAATACGAGTGCGTGATTAGCTCTTTGGTAAGCGAACGCCTCATAGGACTTCAAGACACTACACCAGAAAATAAGCAAGATTCGGTTTTCGGTATGCTTTTAAACAACGAAAATCTTTGTAAAACTGCCAATAGGCCCGCACTAGCTGGTTCGCAAGCGCGGTCTAACCACTTATCTACTGCTTCGGTCTCAATAAACGTGGATATCAACGAGGGTGTATGAATCCGCGTTGATGTCTTGAAAATTCCTCTTTCGGTCCAGCAAGATCAAACGAACTGGAGAAATTTGTTTCCCACCCTAAACCCGTGTTCCTTATCAAGTTTATTGTCATAATTTTCCCGTGATATTTTTTGTTTGTTATTTAAATTGAAAATAACATTCAAACTAAATGTTAAATCTGTGAGAGTTTTCTTTCCCGAACATTGTTCATTGGTTAACTGCACTTGGGCTTCCGCACATTTTGATTTGTCCGTTACCCGTGTTTACCGTTATTGGAAAACGGTAATATTTTGTGCTCTCAACTGAGCTGTTTGATTCCCGTTTATTGGACACGTTGGGTTTGCATTGATACCTGTATTCGATTACCTTTGAGGTTTGTTATATTTTGCTTGTTAATCGTCTTTGTCAATATGGTACAGCGTAAATTGACGTGTTGTTCTGATTTGGGATCGATTCGTAAACGCTCGTCATTCCCGGTATAAGAATCTCGTGGCTTGTAGCAGGCAACTAGTTTCCGTCACAGAAACTATTCCCCAGTGACGATTTGGTCGCTACAGTACTCAACCTTAGTATTCGATTTGGACCGTATTTGTCTCAATTGGAAAAAATACAGTACTCAACGTCAAATTTGTGGACGCAATACAGTACTCAACGTTGGAATTCGATTTGGACCGTATTTGTCTCAATTGGAGAAAATACAGTACTCAACGTCAAATTTGTGGACGCAATACAGTACTCAACGTCGAATTCGGTGACGTCAATATGCTTGTTACCCGCAGTTTTGTCGAAAAGATCAAATCTTCCCGACAATTGGTCGATAATGGAAAGGAAGGCACCGCAGGTGAGCGCATTCATTGTTCTGTTGACGGTTCTCGAGGTAGCTCGAGGGGTTCAACTATAGAATCAAACATCCTTGTTCGTAAGGCTAAAATGCGCCTTGAACTCCTAAAACTGTCGCAGGAAACACTCGAAATGCAGCACAAACTGAAATTGCTTGAGGCGGTACAGGAGGTTGGAATGGCTGAGATTGCTGCTTCTACATCCGACGATGCAGATTCACACTTGCAAGATATTGATACCAATCAAATGGTTGCAAGTTATCTTGCGCATTGTGGGCTTCAAAATTCAGAAGAAGCTGACTACCCTCGTTCGGAGGTAGAAGATTCTGTTCGTAATAAAAAGCTGGTAGTTTACCAAGATCTGACCTTCCAAAGATAGAATTGATGTCTTTTGATGGTTCAGCTAGAACCTACTGGAAATTTTTTCGTCAGTTCGAGACCTATGTGGAGTCTAGAACTCATGATGACAGACAGAGGTTTCTATATTTGCTATATTATTGTCGAGGTATAGCAAAAGAAGCTATTTAAGAGTGTGTCATGCTGCCACCTGAACGTCGTATAAGCAGGCGAGATCAATCCTGAAGGACCTATTCGGCCAACCGCATACGATAGCAAGATCCATGCTGGATGGACTGTTCAGTGCGCAACGATTGTCACACCTGGTGATAAAAATGAGTAATTTTCAAATTGCTTTATAGCAAATGAACTACACTGTGGACCCTAATTCATTGATGGTGCTTGAACCCTTGGTCCACACACTTCCTCTGTATCTACAGCAGCAGTGGGTTGCGAACGTCGAGCAACGTACTTGCAAAGGCCGAATAAAAAGCAAAACTTTGCTCAGTGGCGTGCAAACGACACAAGTGAGATTGAAAATCCAGGATGCTCAACCTGTGGGGGTACTCATGGAGTGCCATCTTGCAAAGAGTTTATTACCGCCGACTGCGAGACACGTTGGAAAAAGGCGAAGCAGTGTCACCTGTGTTTCAAATGCCTGAAGGCTGGTCATGACAGAAAATTTTGTCGTGACACTAATTCATGTCAGGTCGTTGGCTGTAAAGCTCCTCACCACACATTGCTGCATTGGGAACCTTAGGTCCAGTCTCACGTTGAAAGCAAAACAGTAAGCATGACGAACTGTGGGCAAGTTGTCTCTATGGGGGTATTACCTGTTCGCTCGGTAGGACCTGGAGGGTTTCTGGAAGCATACGCTTTTCTCGATTCTGGTTCTGATACGACAGTCGTTTGTCGTGAAGTCGCTGAAAAACTTAAACTTGAGATGCAAGCTTCAGAAACTCGCATTAAGACGATGAACGGTACAATGTCCGCTCGCGAGCTTGCTAGTGAGTTCAATTTGGAATCGCTAAATGGACTTCAGATAATTGACATCAACAAGGCCTTGGTCGTTGATGAAATCATGCTATTTGCGAACATGCGGCCTGGTATTTGGGGAAACTAAACTTAAACGCATGGTTATCTTGATTGCATGTGACATCCCGGAAGCACATTGGGCAATTGAACAACGATTGGGTGCTTGGAAACAGCTAAACGCTGTGAAAACCTCACTCGTTCGGGTGTTGTTGGGACCTACGAACTATAAAGCGCATAAAACAGCCCTGGTCAATCTGCTCTCTTGCGGAGTTTGTGAAATAGAATCGCTGTTGAGAAAAATGTACGACTCGGAATTTGAAGATTCGAGTTGCATTAGGAACTCCCGTCGAAGATAGAAAGGTAGTTCAGCTAGTAGAGGAAGAATCAAAGTTAGTCGTTAGGCATTACGTAGTACATCTTCCCTGGAAGGATAGTGTCCCCAAACATGCCACTAGAGGGTCAGTCGCGTTCAAGCGAATAGAAAGTCTGGAATGGTTCCTAAAATATCCTCAATTTTGTCTAAAATTAACAGAAGTGATGTATGCGAAGGTGACCAAGGGGCATGCAAGGAAGGCTGGACCGTATGTTGCCGAAAATAATCGGCCCTTGTGGTATCTACCTCATCACGCTGTGTTGAACCCCAAAAAACCAGAAAAACTTCGGGTAGTAGTGGATTGTGCTGCCAAATTTCATTACTTTGCACTAGATGATATGCTGTGTCAGGGTCCTGATACAACAGCGAATCTGGTTACCGTGTTTTTGCGTTTCAGGATCAGTCGGGTAGCTCTAGCTGCAGACATTGAGGAAATGTTCATGCAAGTTAAAGTACCTGACCAGGATTTATCGGCGTTACGATTTCTGTGGTGATATGAGAAGAATGTTGACGTCGGTCGTTCTTGAGAAGCTGAGTTACCTGACACTGAATTACCTCAGTCGGATTTTGTGACAGAATTTCCCGGCAATAATTCGGATCAGATGGAGAGCACGCCTGTCTCACATGACACTAAATCAGCCCAAATAAAAAGTAGGCCTGGTTCACATGACACTGAATCAGCTTCAATTGGAGCGATGTATGGTCAGCATGACAATCCGTATGATTGGCGTGAAACTTTCGGTTGTATACCTGATGAACCATTTATGTTTGGAAATCCGGATACAATATTTTGTAATTTAGACTTGTTTGGATGGCTCATAATGTCGCTGTTTGAGGATGCAATATATAAGGCTCGTTCAGGTAGGATATCATGCATGAGCTTATTGTAGGGCGCAGGCAGAACACGTAGGGTGGGGAATAGGGTGTACCTGTAGTGTCGTGCCCGGAGGCTGGTGCTTAAGGTGAGAGGCGGGTTTTCGGATCTGCTGACCCCAGAAATACTACCAAGCATTCAGTTTGCCGGTTGCATGCTAAGACGAACGTTGATTACACTGAAGGCAAATGTTTTAGGTGGAAGGCGGGTCTTCGGGTCTGCCAACTCCAGAGATACCACCAAACATTTGATCGCTTAGTCGCTGTCATGGGTCGCGCCGGTACACGGGTCGGGTAGCCAGTTAGAGAAGAGCGCGCAGTTCAGTGTTTGTGTCTCAACTTGCTTTACAGATTGGAGGAATTTTGGTGGGCGGTGTATGAATCCGCGTTGATGTCTTGAAAATTCCTCTTCCGGTCCAGCAAGATCAAACGAACTGGAGAAATTTGTTTCCCACCCTAAACCCGTGTTCCTTATCAAGTTTTTGTGTCATAATTTTCCCGTGATATTTTTTGTTTATTCTTTAAATTAAAAATAACATTCAAACTAAATGTTAAATCTGTGAGAGTTTTCTTTCCCGAACATTGTTCCTTTGTTTAACTGCACTTGAGCTTCGGCACATTTTGATTTGTCCGTTACCCGTGTTTACCGTGATTGGGAAACGGTA
The DNA here is from genome assembly GCA_013407085.1 of Atriophallophorus winterbourni. Taxonomy (NCBI): domain Eukaryota; kingdom Metazoa; phylum Platyhelminthes; class Trematoda; order Plagiorchiida; family Microphallidae; genus Atriophallophorus; species Atriophallophorus winterbourni. The sequence continues at coordinate 3,596 of JACCGJ010016747.1, read as the reverse complement.
ATATTTTGTGCTCTCAACTGAGCTGTTTGCTTCCCGTTTATTGGACACGTTGGGTTTGCATTGAAACCTGTATTCGATTACCGTTGAGGTTTATTATATTTCGCTTGTAAATCGTCTTTGTCAATATAGTACAGCGTAAATTGACGTATTGTTCTGATTTGGGATCGATTCGTAAACGTTCGTCACTCCCGGTACAGGAATCTCGTGGCTTGTAGCAGGCAACTAGTTTCCGTGACAGAAACTATTCCCCAGTGACGGTTTGGTCGCTACAGAGGGTGCTGCGAACCCGAGCAACAATAGAATAATATATGCGCAGAATAGAAAACCGTGTACTGTACACAAATGGTTGCAGTATACGTAATAATAGCGGGAGAGCTGCAACTTGCTGCATAGCAAAACCAGTTCGATAAAATTGCCATCTAAGCTCCATATTTAAAATCAGATGATCATGTACCGTCATTTGTATCAACAAATTACACCAACTATCGTCAGGATCTGGATACTGATGCTACGGGAGGGGTGTTGCAATTATAATAAATAAAGACCATCCCCACAGTGAGACATCGTTAAAGATGGCTTCTAATACAAACCAACATGCGAGGCTGATATCGAGAACGTATTGCTGAATGCATACCTACTCAAGTCAGATTCCGACTCGAACTGCCGCATATATCCCGATGTACCATGGTGGGAAAGAAAGGGCAGCTTGAAAGCCAGGGAACAAACGGTATCGCGAAGTATAGTTCTACTTAGTGTACCAGAAAATACTTCTAGAGCATCGAATCAGGAAACCGTAGAGCACGACGTCAAACATTGGCGCTACATTGCGTGTTCTCTCGATATTTCTAATGCCGTTGTTGTGGACACTTTTGGAGTTCCTTTTTCGCCAAAATATAAGGGGGGTGGACCGAAACCTCTGAAGATTACGTTCTTGACCAGCGCTATGGCTGAAATAGTAAGGTCGGAATGGACAAAAAAGAAACGAACACTACCCAAGGATGTTAGGCTTAGCCCACCCAAACCAATGAGTGAGACACACTCGCGGCTGGGGGCGGTAGACGGTAGCATTCCCACCGAAACGGAAGCAATCAATACATCAAAAAACGTAGTGGGTCCGGCTCAAACCGGATCGGACCGAATACATCATACACGGAACAACATGTTGATTCAAACTGTTGGAGCGCAATAACTAGCCCACAAGTTACACCCTCACGAGCACTTACTGTTAAGCCTGATCTGGCATCTCATCGTCCTACCCCTTACCTCATATCACCCGATTCATCACTCCACCGAGTCATATCGATCAAATGTATATATACTAATGCTCAATGTTTAGTCAACAAGCTGGCAGAACTCATTGATATCTGTGTAGAACAGTCCCCTGACCTTATTGCTGTGACGGAAACCTGGTATCAGCCCAGTATGACGGACAGTGAACTCTCAATCCCTAATATGACACTTTTCCGTCATGACCGTGATGGCCCGGGAGGCGGCGTTGCATTGTATTATCACAAGCGCCTCAATGTTAGTATCATTGCAGATACTGATCTTCCACTCACAGACACGCTGTGGTGTTCACTTGACCTGGAATCTGGTGAGAGCTGTACAATTGGGGTTATATATCGCTCACCAACTTCGACCGTCGATCATAATGATGTGTTAGTTGAAAGACTTCAGCGCATCAGCGCTCGGCCACATGCTCAAATATTGATTATGGGGGATTTCAACCTCCCGCAGCTATACTCGAGAAATCAACACCCAATTACCTCACTGGAACACAAATTTCAAGAAGTATTTGATCTAGTCCCCCTGTACAATCACGTTTGCAACCACACACAAATGCGAGGGACAGACCGGCCCTCTGTTTTGGACCTAGTTTTGAATTCCAACGAATCAGCTATTGAATTAGTACACTATGAAGCTCCATTGGGACGGAGTGACCATGTGATGCTCGTGTTCGATTATGTCTGCAGTGCATCGAGACACAGTGACGAATCTAAAATCATCCGTAAAGTCGACTTTTGGAGACTCAAAGAAGCACTTTGTGAGCTGAATGATGCTCAACTTGATTCTAGTGACTCAAATACACATTAAAACTATCTGATAAACTACCTTCAGATGCAAATCCAGTCGAAATCTCGATATATTCAGAGGAAAGATGTCCACAGCCTCCGTTTCTCTGTTCGCAGCAGAACTAGAAAATGGATTTCATTGAAAAGGCGTGCTTGGGTTACTCATTGCAATAACGCCACCCCTACATCTTGGTTACAATTTTTCAGAATACGTAACAGAGTCACCACCCTAATTCGGCAGGACAAAAAACAGTACCAGCAACATATGGTGGAACGAATGGAAGCGAATCCGAAACTATTGTACAAAATTGTGAATGACAGAACCAAAGTTAAACCAGGTGTTTTCCCGATCATGACAGAAGAAGGTTTGATTGTCACAGTCCAAGAGACGGCGGATGCGCTTGCGTGCTTTTACTCTCAAGTCTACTGCCCTAAAAAGCAATTATTGCATCATGAATTATCAAACACTGTAGAACCACTAACTGAGCCCGTGATCGATCAACTGGTGGTAGAGCGACATTTAGGTCGATTGAATACAAAGAAATCTCCCGGGGAGGACAATATTACCCCAGCGATTCTTCATGTGTGTTATAGAGAGCTTCCAAATAGCTTAGCGGCGGTTTTCATCCAGAGTCTTGGTGAAGGTTGTGTACCTTTGGCTTGGAAAGCGGGTGTGGTAACACCAATTTATAAAGGTGGCAGTCGTTCTGACGCAGCAAATTACAGACCTGTAACGATGCTACCATGTATTTTAAAAATTATGGAGCGCATTATATCTGAATGTATTGTGGGTCAGCTTGAAGCACGACGTCTTTTGTCAACAGCACAACACGGGTTCCGCCGGACCAGATCTTGTCTTTCGAATTTACTGATCACACTAAATGATTGGACGATGTCGCTCGATCAAGGCTATACGGTACATGCTTGTTATATTGATATTTCAAAGGCTTTTGACAAGGTCGACCACAGCTTGCTCTTGCAAAAGCTAGTGCGATATGGAATAACAGGTAACTTACTATCGTGGCTAACAGATTATCTGACCGATCGGCACGTGCGAGTTCGCATTGACGGAGTATTGTCGAAAAGTATCGATGTCACGAGCGGGGTGCCTCAAGGTTCAGTGCTCGGACCTATTCTTTTCCTGTTATATATAAATGATATAACCGAAATAGTGCGATGCAAGCTCGTTCTTTTTGCAGATGACATTAAAATATGGAAGCAAATCCGATCTAATGAAGATTGTTTAATGCTGCAAAACGACTTGGATGTTCTGTATCGCTGGTCTCTAGAGAATCAAATGCCGTTCAGCCTACGTAAATGTCATATGTTACAGCTTGGCCGTAACTGCGAATATACATACCATGTAGGCCACGATATCCTTAATTGGACCACCACTGAAAAGGACCTCGGAATTTGGATTACTAATAACCTGAAACCGAATATGCATTGTAGAAAAGTGTTTAATCGGGCATGTGGTATATTAGGAATCCTGAGAAGAATTTTCGGACGGTTCTCGTCCAAAAC
>JACCGJ010016746.1:0-19058 GCA_013407085.1 Atriophallophorus winterbourni | reverse complement strand
TACGCACGCGAAGTGATGAGCGAGATTTTCGCCCTAAACCGTTTGAAGCAACAAACCAATGCGCGAATGTGCTCATATCGCGTGAACCTGCCTGTTTTGCCGCCGATCAGCATTTATTGCACACTCCCAAGAAGCCCCTTCGTCGGCATGCAAATACTATTGGTTAAAAATCAGTATGAGCAAGACCATAGTCCTTCGTCAAGGGACTGTATCGCCTCACAATCATCACTGTTGAAAACTGTCAGCTTGAACCAATCCATCATTTCACATATCTTGGTTCAACCATTGCGGATAACCTCTCGCTAGACACGGAGATTGATAAGCGGATTGGCAGAGCAGCTGTCATTTTGTCCCGATTGAACTCTCGTGTTTGGGGTAACCGCAAGCTGACTGTAAAGACAAAGATAATGGTATACAGCGCGTGCGTACTAAATGCTTTACTATACGGCAGTGAAACCTGGACCACCCACGCAAGACACGAACGGAAGCTGAATGCTTTCCGTCTACGAAGCATCCGTCGTATCTTGAACATATCGTGGATGGACAGAATGACTAATGCTGAAGTGCTTTCCAAAACTGGTCTATAGAGCATGTTCACCCAATTACGACAGCTCCGCCTAGGGTGGCATGGTCACAAAATTGAAAATGTCGTATTCTGAAAACTCTATTCTATAGTGAGTTAAAATCAGGAAGTAGACCATTGAGAGCACGGCACTAGAAGTACAAAGACGTATGCTAAATAGATATGAAAACTCTTTGCATTGACCCAATTCGGGAAGAACTGTTATTGACCGCTCACATTGGAGGCATTTGTGTAAAGCGTCGTCTGTCAAGCCTGGGGACAAGCAGATACAGCTCGTGGCGGCTGAATGGCAGATTTACGCGCTGGCGTGGAACAGCGATTGTTCCTCCCGAATCAGACTGTTTAGTCATTCAAAAAGCGTGTGGAACATGAAAAATATCATGCCATTGTGGCGTATATCCATGGTCGACATCTCTTGAATCAGGCCAACAAATATTGACCGTTGTATCGTTTCAGCCCGCAATAATTTGATAGTAATCACAAGACAGCTCAAACTCAAACTCATAAATAATGCATTATCAATCTTTTCAGCTTATGATAACTGTAGCGGAGGCAGGGAATCTTGGAAGTGATCAACTCAAATCATCTCAGGCAGCGGGCAGACATGTCATCTCTCATCAAAATATTTAGGTCATCGGTCTAACACGAAACACGTGACACTTTCACAGCCACTTGAAGCTTGCGTCGCTGAGGTCATCCCGGAGGTCGATCTGTCCAACGCTCACCGCGTTCACCCAGGAGTCCCACAACATCAAGGAGAGCCGTGTGGTCAAACACATTCATTACGCACATGACATATAACGAAACACACGCCCATATTATATAGGCAAAACAAACAATCACAACGGTGATCCTCAACCATGCCATCCCAGTTGTCACTTCTATCTGAATTTATCGATCGATTTCGTACCAGCCGGTACACTTCAAGGGCTCGTTTGATCGACATTGATGAATTGCGTATCGTTCGATTGCGGATGACGTTGTCCATCTTCTCATACATCCAAACCGTTCGAATGCAACCATTCCGAAACCCGAAATATCACAAGTTCTCAATTGTCGTTTATCGATTAGGCACTTACTGCTCTTTTGTACATATCATCCGAAAGATCATGAATAGCACTCAATAGTGTGTGCATTAAATAATGGGTTTAAACGACAACATTGTTTTACAACTTTTCCATTTCTTCGTCTTTCACTAATTCGATTATTTTCATATATTTAAAAATTACATCTGAAATATCTGTATCATGGACTTTCACCTTTTGACACGTTCAGTAAAAGGTTGGTTTTAAAATTTGTCTTTATTTGATTGCGTCCTTCAATTTTCGCAAACATTGGTTCGTCAAATCGTTTGTCAATAGCAACGATTGTTAAAACTGCTGAAACTAAGAACGAAAAGAAACGTTTTCACACATCGTCCAAGTGAACTGGACGAAAAAAACGAAATGTTGCTATGGACGACGAAAACATCATCTTTTAGATTCGTATTCTTTCTGCAAACAGTTCCTTGAAAATAAGCTCACCTATAGTGTCACGAAACAGTCTTCTTACATGACCCTGTCTAATCCATACTTTACTTTCTGTTGTTATATCCCGAACAGGATAAAAATGGCTCAACGCGCACAACAGAACTCTATTGAAAAAAGTGACATGATTTGAACAAGTTTGCGATCAATATTAACGGACCAATGAGAGTAGAGTTGTAAGCGGATTTCAATCGATACACTGTATGCGCGTGTGGGTGCATGACCGCACACACAGTCAAATATAACGTAAATATGCTGCCTGTAACATCTCCCTCCTTGAGAAAGTTATTGGTATGATTTTAGCGAAGGATTGACATTTAGGTATTGTACAGGCCTGCGATTCCGGTTGGAGCGTCTCTGTGGTAAAGCTTGTTGCTGCGTATCTGATGTGTTCTGTTCCTTTGGCCTTTGGTTTTCCGTTGGAATTTCGAAAGTATCCAACAAGATATCAAGTGGCAGTTGACTCTTTGCGTTTTGTAGTCCATAATCTTCTATTGTTCGAGGTCTAATATGGTTCACGTGTCGAATGTGTTTTCGTGAACCATACTGCAACTCATACGTCACTGTGCCCAGACGACGTACTATGATTCCTGGAATCCATTTCTCTCTCGTTCCGTAAAAGGACCTGACATATACTCGATCACCTGGTTTATAGGATCTTCCATTAGGCTTTTCACCTGTATGCAGTCCGAAGTTTGCCTGTTTTTTATGTTCTGGGATTTTTGGTAGCATGGCGCTGTGTATTGTTCTTAGTGGGCGGCCCAAAAAGAGTTCGGCTGGTGATTGTTTTCCTGGTAGCGATAGGTTTGGGGTTGTACGATACGCAAACAGAAAAGTATGCAGTTGTTCATTCCGCGTTCCTTCTCCTTCTAGCTTCACGAGTGCTCGTTTAAAAGTATCTACAAAACGTTCAGCCTGTCCATTGGATTGTGGATGATAAATGGGCGAATGCATGTGATTGATCGTGAGGGACGCACAAAAATCGGTGAACTCAGATGAGGTAAACTGCGGTCCATTGTCAGTGACTAACGTTTCGGGAATGCCAAATTGAGAAAATAGCCTTTCAAAGATCGATATTGTAGAACTTGTCGTGATTCTATTCATGGCATGAATTTCGGGCCATTTTGAATAGGCGTCAACAATGACCAAATAGGGTATCCCATTCAAGGGTCCTGCAAAGTCTGCATGAATACGTTTCCATGGTCCCGATGGAACAGGCCAGGGCTGTGGTTCACATTTCGGAGGTAATTTGGCTGCTTCGGCACAACTGTAGCATGAGCGCACCATGTTTTCGATCTCACGGTCCATGAAGGCCCAAAAGGCATAGTTCCGGCTAAGCGCTTTCATCCGACTGATACCAGGATGACCCTGATGTAATTGTCGAAGAACAAGATGTTGTAGAGCTGTAGGAATGACTACTCGATCGTGGAACATAAGACAGCCATCAACGATGGATAGTGCGAATTGGCGAGTAGAGAACTGCTTGAGATATGGATCAGTGATTTTCTCAGGCCAGCCGTTTTGTTGGAATTGCATAACTTGTTGTAGTGTTTAATCGTTTGCGGTTGCCTTGCGAACTGTTGCTGCCGTTATTGGAAGATGTCTGACGCTTGTGTTGAAAACATGGTACATCGGGTCTGCTGAAACAGAAGACACTACGAAGTCTTCATTTTGGGATCGAGAACCAATGTCCGCAATGAGCCTTGAGAGTGCATCAGCGTGACCGAAGTTGCCGGTACACTTGTATCGGAGGTCAAAATCATACGACAATAATTGTGTTGACCAGCGTTGTAGTCGATTTGCTGTATGTACAGGTATCCCCTTCTTCGCACCAAATATTGCCAACAGTGGCTTGTTGTTGTTGAAAATACTCTGTTTTGATTGTTGCTTGTCAACAACTCCATCAACATGGTGTCCATAATTCCCGTCGGCCAATTTTATATCCCAAACAGGATAAAAAAGGGCTCAACGCGCACAACAGAACTCTATTGAACAAAGTGCACTGATTTGAAACAAGATTGCGCATCAATCTTTACCGGACCAATGAGAGTGAGGTTGTAGCGATTTCAATCGATACAACTGTATGCCGCGCGTTGGGTGCATGACCGCACACACAGGGTCACATATCACGTAAATATGCTGCCTTAACAAAATTATTCCAACTCCGAACGCTCCGGTGTGGTCCGCGTTGATCGGCGATGGTAATTCGCGAGCTGAAAAATGCGGCGACATGTCAAGTTTGCCGTCCCGTCGTGATTCACAAACAAGCATTACAGCACGGCGATAAACAAGGAGAACGCGCGCGGAAAAAGTATATTGTGTTATAATCATTGATTAAACCAAGCAGTGAAAGAAATGGAAATACATTGGAAAAGAAAGTGAAATTACAAATTGCTACAAGTCTTTCACTTAAGTAAAAGCTCAGATGTTTCCTTGACAACCTTATGTATTGAGAACCCGTTATTAAGTTTAGAGATTAATTATTATTAATTCAACGCGGATTGGTTACCATGTATCATTCTTGTCTGAGCGCTTCAGCATGAACATTTCCACCGTTCAGCTACCACCATAATTGAAACACCTTCGAAGATTAATTCAATTAGATAGACGTAACAAAACGGAAAACAATTACGTAATAATAATTCGATATCATATCTTCCTCGTATTTCCCGTTCATTCTGCATGAGAGCAATTTAGCTTACCGCAAAAAGAGAGAATCGAGATATGTAATCCAGAACCGTTTCAGTGGTGGTTTTTCACAACTTTGGATTTTCAGAGGTTCACGATATATTCGTACTAATGTGTGTTATGTTATTTCGAACAAAATGACACTCGTTATCATGATTAAAAAGTTTATGGATAAAAGTTTAGGCTCGAAATTATTGTGGACTTATTTCAGTGGGAAATAATCCACTACAAGCTCAACAATTGATTGTCATGCTGATAATCTCTCACCGTTTTGTTTAAAAGGCAACCAATTACCGTGAGGAGGATTTTTTGCGGTCTTACGCGCAGTGACATTTAGTTTTGAATCCAACGGCTCCCTTTGTACTTTTAAATAAGCAGACGGCTTGTACTTCGTAGAGTTTCATCAGGAGTTACGTTCTGACATGCCGGTGATAGTCGTTTCAAATAAACGTGGTATATTGATATGGAGAGCTCTTTTCAAGATTCTCCGGCACATTTATAAAATAGAGAGGTCTAGTGACATTCTAATAATTGACTTCTTTACTCCAATCCACGAACTGGGCACCCATGGACATTAAGTTAATCTCAATAAGTAACGATGTTGTCCAGGCTCCTTGAAATACATTTTTAGACTTATGGTGATAAATTTCTGAAACCTCTTCCAGAACAGCTCATATTTAGCAGTTCCGCAGCGATTTCATGCAAGATCTTTACTACAACTGTATAGTGCCAACATTGCTACTCAGATATATGTAAATATATTCATAGATTTATTCATAGATGATTTGCGGGTAAAATGCTATACATTACAAGACCAACAAAAATGTACATCGGGTCGGATGGTAAAAATATCAAAATATTGTTACAGATTATTGTCAAACTTGAAAAACAGTGTCAATGTGGACATCTAGTGATTTCTTGAAAACTTTCATAGTTCCTGATTGTTCCACGTGAGTAGGTAAACTGTTCCACGATTGCACATTGCGAACGAAAAATGCATTTTTGCGGCAGTTCAAATTGCTATGCTTTTGGTAAAGTTAAGATTGGTAGTGGTGGGTGCTTCAAGGCATCGATCCACCAAAAGAAATTCTGGAGGCTCGAATGGCTAGTTAATCACTAACTGTGCTCTGAAAACTTAACTGAATTGATCATCTTTATGTGTACTGTACTGGGAACATTATGTGAAGTTGATATCGATCCTAAATGTACAAGTGGATCACTTTATAATTTCACATTCCAAGAGATGATATTCTGTTTGAATGTACGAATTTCCAAGAAAGTTTACATCGATATGCAATATCTGTTAGATTAAGAAATTCTTCCTCGTTTAACGTAATCTTTCTTTATCAGCGAGTGGAAACATTATGACTTTACGTTTCACAATTTCGTTAGGAGCAGTAATAAGCCATTGAATTTTATAGGCTACATCTCATTTCGTTGAACCCAAGGGGCTTTTATCATCTTAATGTATTATGGACATTTGTTTAAAGCTAAATCTAAGGGAGATTGATTTGGCCTTAACTATGTGATATCTGAGCTTTTGAAAAAGATTTGTGAAACTCATTAATAAGATATGTGAACGTTCCCAATCGTAATGCACCCCATGATATACTGGCTAAATACTGGGTCCAAAGATTTCATTAGTTTGAGAAAACTGCTACTATCTAACTCAAGGTTTGAACGTGTTGGGACAAAAAAAATTTATCTGACTTCAAAATGTTGAATTTTTGTGCCATGGTTGCCCTTTTAACGTTCCAAATTTGCGACTAAGTGGTACTCGCCAATTACTAAGTTATTGTTTAGGCCTTGGCAACCTGACAGTATATAGTATAATAGTTGAATAGTGTATTTATGATAAAATAAGCACAGAGATTCATAGGAAGGTTTCTACAGTGAGACGAAAATGTAATATAATGACTACTATAGTAACGTCACACGGAGGCAAGAGAAAATACACAGGACAGTGAAGATTTTATCGCGGTAGCCAAAACGTGTACAACGGTACAGAACGGACGCGTGAACGGAAGAATGGTCAAGGTCATTGTTTTAGGTCCAGTAAAGCACAGTCGTTTTACAGCCCCCTTCAAAGAAGTCTGAAGAGAAACGACTTCTGATTCAGAATTGACAATCGAAAGGGACACGCGGTGTCAGGTTATTCCAGGCTGTAACATAGTATCTCAGAAACCAACCACTTGGATGTCAGCCAAGTTAATTATCTGCATGGGTCGATTGTAGGTGGTGACCGGGGTAGTGTACTTGGAGAACCGACTAAAACTAACCCGAGTAACGTCTCATATGATGTCGTATTCCCCACGCTCTGATAAAAAAATTTATGTCGTTTCGATATTCTTTGAAATTGCTGTACAATAAAATAACTATTTTACTATTTTATTAAAAGCAAAACATTCATTATATTTCAGATATTTTCGGCTGATTAATTACAGTAGTGTTAAAATATGCCCCTTTTTTTCTGGTACCTTATCTTTACTCATACATCTCACTGTCAGATATCAATACAAATAATTCTTGTCTCTTTGACAACTGTAGCATAAATTTGTCACTGGCTTTGAGTGTGCTGCTTGCAAGCGTTGGGCTGGCCCTAGCTGATCTGGTATACATAGATCTCACTATGGGATTTATGCCAATTAATGTTGGTTGCAGTACTTGGGTAAATGTAGCTGAAACTTCGAAGAAGCATACTAAGTCCGGTAAGGACAGTACACAAAAGAGGCAACATTCAGTTGTTGCTGGCTCACCCGTACTCGATCAAATTATCCAGGAATTGAATGAGTTGCGTAAGGAAATTGAGACACTGCACTGGGATTCCTCTGCTTCAACATTTAGGATTCAAAATGTACTCGCGTTTGACCGAACGAAACCCTTTATTAAAGAAAGCAAGTCTCACAGAGATTTTGATATTAGATGTCTCAACGATCTTATCCGAGTGGTGGGTCTGAAACTCTCTACTCCGAAAGTGCTAGTCTACCACGTAAGAAGATGGAGGATAAGTTACCTCCCTGGTTGAATTTAAATATCAAGCGTATCGGGATGCAGTTTTTTCTAGGGCTGACATATCGTCAAATCAACCCTAGATAAACTTTAAGTGAAAACGGTTAACCTTCCGTCCGGATTAGGCATAACTGTTCCGAATTGAATAGGAGAAACGTAGCAGTAGAAGCAGTAGCCATTAGTAAAGCTGACATAACGCAAAACACTATATGGTCACTGACGATCATACCGAATATCACATCGCCACGACTTTTGCTGTCTGGCCCAGACAACGTTGATTGACTTAGCTCTATTGATGATAAGACCAAAGCAGGCGACCCAGTCGTAGCTTCTTTTCAATGGATGCGGTCTCAGTTGTCAGACAACTGTCAATTACCTTAACGCAAGAGGCGGCCGAACCTGATGTCCCTGCTCTAAGTAGCATGCCAAAAAAACGTGAAGCTCCTCCGGGTGGTTCGACCGTGGGCCAAACAGGGTTAGTTTCAGAAGCATTATTATCCGGCGTCCACTATTGCACGCAAATAAATGCAGCAAAAGGAATAAGTTGGCTACATTTTATCAAATTGTAGCTGAGTTATACACTATGGTTATAGCGCTTTCTGAGATCTGGCTCTCCGCGCTTGATGATGTGCCGATTAACATCGAGGAACAGTAAGGTGCGATAGACCTGGCGATAAGGGAGGCGGTGGCGTTGCACTCCTCCTAGATTATGGTTTGCATAACATGGGTTGAGGTATATATGTGGTTGCAATGTTTCGATTTAGGATGTAAATTTCATGTACTCACGTGGTGAATACAGAAGAATAAAACGTGTCTAAAGCTTCAGCAGTATCTGATGCAATTGTTGTTCATCCAGCTGACGTGTTCACGGTCGCAACTCCAGGTTTCACCTTACCATGATCGTTTAATATATGATAATTTTTGGGGGTTTGCTCCATCATGCGTCATATCTCTTCTAGCAGGTACAACTTGCCTTGAATGAAAAATTTGTTTAATTGTTCCGCAGTGAAGTGAATGTTTTCCAGGTCTCTGCTGACGGGTTTTGCCGATGATATCCCCAAACAATGTTTCGTATATTCAACCACTTACGAGTTCTGCATCTTAGTTTAAATTTGAGGTTTTTTTTCTCGAGTTCCTGAAAACAAATTCTGAACTCACTTCAATTGAATTTTTGAGATTAAATATTAGCCATACCCAACGCTCAGGTACGTTGCTGGTTTCCGGTTGGCAGTTTGAGAGCATCATTCAAAACCATAATGTTGATCAATCTACTTGTTTTACGGGAAGTATTTTGTTCTTACAGCTTCAATCAGTTAATTGAACTGGATGACGACGTGATCATTTAGACCCAGTTGACTTACGTAAGCGACGTTACCAATGTCGTGTTCATCGTTTGTCAGAATGAGATCCAAGATTGAAGGTGCATCGGTTCTGCAGTATCAGGTATTAAATGTAATGTGGTTATAAAGATTAAAATCGTTCAACAACTTAATGAATGCGCGTTTAATGGAGAATTCTGTGTGAATGGAATTGCTCTGCATATTCGGTAAATTAAAAAAATGAAATTTCACAAATTAATCTGGAAAGTACTCGGCAATTCCTGGTCGAATAGGGCCAGATTGTAAGTTTCCTGTGCAGACGGTGGGCAATATACTGCTCCCAAAACAAAGTCTTCTCCGTTAGCTAATCGGACTGAGCTCTTAAGTGTGTTCTATAACACGATGACTGGATCCGTAATTTTACGGCACAGAAAGTTTTGCCTATAATACAAAGCTACTTCTCCTCTTGTTTAATGGGCATTGCGATCAAGTGACATTCAGGGTAATTCTAGTTCACTAATTGTTTGGAGAGTCGAAGACACTTTTTTTGTTATGGCGATGATGCCTGGTGAACATTAAAGAAAAAAATCAATCAGTTCACCGATTTTATTTCCCAGACATTGTGCGATGATATAGATGCATTTCATTGTAGTTTCTCTCAACAAAGATGGGATGTAAAAGAAGAGGCTGGCGTAGTGCAGAATATCGGTTAGGCCGACTCCTCCAGAGTCGGTATTTGAAGTTTTTTTTACTTGCGAAATGGCTGATTCTTTTGAGGTTATATGTTGGAATACAGTACTTTATAGTGTCGACTGCATTTGTGTATGACACGCCAACTACTGGTGAACTTGGTGGTGTTTCTATTTGACTTTGTGCTGCATCTGTCTTTTCATTATGAAGTTTCGATGCGCTTAGTCTAATTTTCCGTGGCTTTTGTCTGCGGTCATTTACCCAACGAGTTATTGTTCAACATACCTTTACACAATACGTTATTTAATAAATAAATAAATAAATAAATAAATTGTATTCTTGGAAATCCAAGGCATGTTAAACATGATCAATAACTTCCAAAAGCATTGTACAATCAGATTATAGTATGTACATTTGCAAAATCAATTTGTTCAAGGTCATTTGTTTCAGCGGAATTTCAAAGTTCAATAAATATAAAGGTAATGGTATTTAAAGTTGCTTTCAGGTAATCGGTATGTGATCTGATATAGTACGAAAACACAGGTATTGTGAGGAAAAGTCGAGAATGTTTTGGGCAACACTGATGTTCAACGGATAAGGTCCATCGAAGATGTGTGGAGAATCTCTATTGTTGATGTTCCAAACATTTTCATTTTGATTGTTTAAAATAGATCGATCTTCCCTGAACATGAACCGTTTTCTTTTCCGCTAGGCGAAGGTGATTTATTCCACTAGTTTGAGGTCAGGGGGTTAGTTTCATTTTGGTGCGAATTGAGAATTTTCTATGGAAAAAATACTCAGAATCGAAAGAATGTTGTTTCGAACGTTATGAATATTTATTCAATATCAATACCCAGGAATGTTATTATTATATATATCATCAGGTAGAACATTTAAATTAAGAAGATTGCGAATTTTTTCTATGGTAAGAAAGGGCTAATGACCGATGACATAAACATTCGTAGATTTGGGGATGCTGAACGTGTCCGTCACAGCTACATCAAGCCAGCAAACTATATAACTGAGGAATCTCCATAGCAGCTGATCGTGTTTGCGCTGCAATGATTTTTCAGTTGCTTCATCAGCTTCTGGGTCTCTCAAGATTATTTAACAGCGATCATCCCTCTGCTTCGTTTGAGCTTGTTGCTAAGCGTTTTGGGGCCTTTTCCAACAGGGTACATCAGCGAAGATAATTGCAGTGGTTTCCGAACGCTCTCACCTAGGATTTTTCTAGATCCCTCTCAAAGTTGACCGTCAATATAAGGAGTCTTGGCTGGTCCAGCTTTGATCAAGCAGGTTTGCAATTCAGTTGAATAATTGATAATGGATCAACTGGCTATCAGTCCCTGCTACTGAACAACCTTTTGTAATCTTCCTTATCGTGAATTATCATGTCCCCTAGCAAAGTGTCATTTGTTTCCTCTGCGTTGGTGCGAAACACGCTTAGTCCATGATACGATTGTACACTATGTGCCTGTCGGTTTCGCTGGTTTCGGGACGTTTCCACTGCTGTAGTTGGAATACATATATTGTCCACTTTGGAGTTAGTGCAGTTTTGTGCGTTTGCCTTCACAGGACGATTAGGCCCGTTGCCGAAAGTCTCTTTTTGCTTTCTGACAACTCAATGTACCCTTAATTAGTTCAACGCTAGCACGAATGCCAGAATGAGGGAGAGTATGTATCATATAGAACACTTGTCGTCTGAAGTCATAAGGGATAAGTGGTCGGGGAGCGGTTTACGATACGTCACAATGAAAATCACCCGAGACTTCGAACAAGGGTAGAGGATTGATGCCAAGGAAAGAGGACTAACTGAGCTGGTGATTTCAAAATCGACAGCTTGCGCTGCAGCGATTTTGCTGAGGTCGAGTGTGGATGGCCACTCTATCACGCCTAATCCAGAGAGTGCATTCCCGAGATATGTCGTATGTCAGTCGTGATTTGACTGATAAAATCCAGGTGTCTCGTCTCTCTAGTGAAGTATCCATCCGCAGATCTGCTCATTGAGTAAATAATCGCTTATGATCTGTACACACGGTGAACTGTCTTCCCTGCAGAATGTGAAGGAAATCATTGACCTCTGATATACTGCCAATAGTTCTCGACCGTCTGTGTTATACCGAGACTCTGCCTGTGTAAGTCGTTTCGATAGAAACGACATCTGGGACGAATGACCCGTATACATACTGTTGTAGCACTGCTCCCACCTCCTTTGCGGCTGAGTCCCAGAATAGTGATAGTGACGTATCGGGCCTAAAGGGATCTAGGCGATATGCTTCTTATGCGATGTTAATGCTGATCTGGCTTCTTCTGTTAAAATTTGAAACTTTGCTTTAACACGACGCAAATGATCTAATGGCTGATAGATGCGCGCTCATCGCGGGGTGAAACGCTGGATAAATTTGAAGCTGGTTATCTCACGGAAATTCAGGACCGTTATTGTTTTTTTCCCGGTAGTTTGATACCTAAAGCCGAAAGTATATGGCCAATAAAATCGTTTGCGTTCTGACCAAAACTGCACTCGTAATACAGTGACTGAACAAACGATCGAAAAGTCCAGTAAGGTGACGAATATGGTCTTCCTTAGAGGTGCTAGCGACTAGTACATCATCAAGCATTACATAAGCAAAATCGAGGCCTCTGAAAACGTGATCCATAAATCGTTGGATTGTTTGAGCCACATTTCGTAGACCGGAAGACATGCGCACAAACTCGTAGAGTCTAAACGCCGTTGTAACGGCCGTCTTCTAGATGTCTACTTCGGCTACTGTGATTTTGTTATACGCCCAAACAAGGTGCATCTTACTAAAAATGTTACACCCGTGGTTACGGGCTGTCGAGCCTTGAATATGCGTAATGGGTACCTATCGGTTACCGTCGCTTTGTTCAGCCTACGGTAATCGCCACACTGGCGACAATCGTTCAGGGTTTTTACGGGGCCATATGCAGGCGAGAGGACCAGAGTTTACTAGGTGGCCGTAAATGGCCTAATTTTTGTATGTGCTGGAACACCTTGCGTGCGCGGACGTAATCGCCTAGTTTGTCCGTAAACCGGGAGAGCACTGCTCGTGATGTGCTGTTCTACATATATAGTGACTGCCGGGAGCTCAGTAGATGATTATTAGACCAAGTTCGGATATTTAGCGAACAACTTTGCATAGCATGGCTCTACGTCGCTAAAAGTCAAACCCGGAAGGATCCTTGATTCTCTGCTCGGGCTACCAAGAACATTGAGACGAATAGTCCCATTAATAAGATGCGAGCTTCAAGAATCGTCAAGGAGGTTGATATAACCGATTTCTTTGCTGCACTTAAGTTTCGGCATATTGAGATAGACGTTGCACAGGGGCAGTACACTCACTTTTGCGCTGGTGTCTACCAGAAAACGTAGACTTGAAGACATATCCTAGATGATGAAAAGACGACCCAGCCGCTTCGGACTGACGACGTTAGTGGTCAATACATGCTGGCTCGAGTTTTACGCTTGCGGCGTGCGACAGCATCAAGCATAATGCAACGTAGTGCATCTTCGCGTATTTTCGTCGTATCCGGCCAACAGACAACCGAGTCAGGCTAACCGAGCGTTGGCAGGATTTGGTGCAGGCTTGTGGCTTACGGATGAGTGTAAGGTTTTAATCCTGATTGCTTAAAGCTGCAATCTAAACCCCTAAGTCTGCACTTCTGTCTTCCTTTTCGTCACCCAATGTCTGCAATCGTCCCGTAATTACTGTGAAAATCTGCTCTCATGGAAACGAACGCGTTCTGAGACCCTGTCTGCCTTTCCCGCTAGTTCAGATACCAGTGTACTTTTCGCAGCAACAAATATTGTTTCCACGTACGCAGGGAGTCGCTGGAGCCATAGTTCGTTCATGTACAAATTTGATGTCCTTAACAGGCGGCGCATCTCCATTAGTATGGTAGGTTGCTTTTTGCCGACAATATCCAATTTACGGAGCAGCTGATTGACGCTAAGGTAGTGGTCACCTTCGCGGGCAGCCAGGACTGAGTCGCGAACCTCTATCAACACATCAGCGAGGAAATTCTGCGTTAAGTTGTGGTGCCTCACTGTCATTTAGTTTCAGATCTATATAGGCAATAGTTCAATATTTTATTAACGTATAAGTAGCTAGGAGTTTGTACAAACCGCAGGGTATATTAAGCGGTTGTTCGAAATAGCAAAAAAGACGTGTTTGAGATTCCAAAGTCTTATAGCGAGTCACAATCGCGTGTAGCCTGATTCGTCATTAAATGTTTTGGCATTTTGACAGATAGGACGTCAACCCGAGACACAGCTATCTGCCACATCCTGCGGAACAGGTTAATTTGAAACCGCGTGCGTTCGGACATACGATCCTATGACTTGGAAGAGCATTAAACCTGGCAAATAGTTAGCGGGTGTTTGACTGAATTGGAAATCGTACAGAAAGAAAACTTATAGTTGAAATTGTGTTCACGGAGTAAATGTGCCTATGTAGTGGGAGATTTTATAGAGGTGGGAATATAGGAGACCTTTGACGAAATAGAAACAAGCGGCTTCAGAAGGCGTGCCTGGGAGAGTGTTTCAGTGAGTGCAAACTTACACGGAGAAAAAATATTTGTCGACCTTAAAGCCTACTCTCTTCATGTAACATTTCAGGCTCATGCCTTGGCATTTTTGAGCTCGAAAAAGGAGCGAATATAGAGTTGCATGGATGGGATAGGTCATACATGATCCGGCAGGTAAGTAAGATGCCATCGCGGTGAAGACGGTAGGAAACGGAAACTAAACTAAACTATCTGAACTGCATAACCTTTCCCCATAGACATGTTGTGCATACCATGGAGAAGATTTGTCGAACGTCGCTGGGCTTTTTAGAGAAGGGATACATCTCTGCACAGTCAAGGCTGCCAAGCCTCTACAGCCTATTTCAATTGTGGACGAATGTAGATATTCAGCAGTGTCCGGAGGAGAAACCGGTCAAACCTGCCGAAATCGCGACGAAGTTGGCCAAATTTGCGGTTTACTGCAGCTGCCGCTCTTTCACATTGTGTGGTGCAACTGAGATCGTGCTAGATGATGATACTATGATCCTTTTCTTTTCAAATACTCTGAATTATGTTTGTACCTTAACTCTAAGTGCAGGATCATTGTCGGATGGTGAGTATGCTAGACTTGGAGGTTTTGAATAGGTGATGATTATTTGAGGACCAGCTGTGTAAACGGTCTATATCATCCTGTAGCGCATGTGAATCCTTTGACGATTTGAAAGAGCGCCACATTTTGACATAGTCCGCAAATAGGAGGAACGGCGAATCAATGTTATGGACAACGTCAATGATGAATAGTCGGAGACTAAGAACAGAGCCTTTTGGCAGACTGTACTTGATTGGAAAGCTGCCTGAATAGCAGTTACTCAGACGAACACAGGGTCGCGAAGAAATTACTTCATCCAGAAGAGTAAGGATGACTCAACACCGCATGTAGCGAGTTTAATTAAAAGTATGTCATGGTCGAAACGGTCAAATGTTAGAAGAAATCCAGAAATATTGCATCCACACCAATGCGTTGATCGACGGATTTCGTCCAGTGATCTCACGCAAGAAGCAAGCTGGAAATGCATGATCGCTTGGCGCGAAAGCCCTGTTGTTGTGTGATTAAAGGTCGATTCGTTTTAATATGTGAAGCAAGATGGTCAGAGACTATGCTGTCCGTGATTTCGGAAATGACTGACAAAAGCACAATAGGGAAATAATTTGCGGGTTCCGACCGGATGCCGCCTTTAATGATAGGAGAGATAACACCTTTTTCTTAACTTGGGGGACGGTAGCGGAATGCATACAAGGTTAATAATACGTGACAAGTAGATGAGATATCTTCAATGAGATTACTTTCAGGAGATTATGTATATGCCTTCCAGTCCTGATAAGGAGTATTGCTTTAGACGTGAAATCTTCGTGTGGAACACATCAGGTGTAAATCTTATTTTCGGCATTTCTTCAAATTTATATGAGGGAGAAGAAAAATAGTAGAAGTTCTTAGGATAAATTGGGTTAAAATTGCGTTTGCAGATTCTGAGGCGGTCGATATGAGACCATTTGCGCTAACTAGGGATGGAATTCCAGGTTTCACAAATTTGAACAAAATTTTGGGGTTGTGTAGATGTTTCAGATGTATATTCCAATTTGACATTTCACTTGGCGAATAAAATATATGCAATGAATTATAGATTTCCCAAGCAGTTTGATTTCGTCCTGTCCGGTAACACCGTTATGCCGCGTTTTGCTGTGCAAAGGCATTTTGTGTACGGCTGCAAGGGAATGATTCGGTATTCTTTCGACGGTGGAGCTGTTTGTGATAAGCAAGACGTAGCAGCGCGTGCCGCTGAATTAAATGTCTATCTAATCAAGCATTAAGAAATCCCATGAGTTCGCTGCGACAAGTTGGTGGAACAGGCCTAGATCGGTAATCCAGCGGCTTTTACGGCGTGGTTTGTTGAAGCAGTCCATTAAAGAGACAAATGTGAATGTCAAAACAACATGAAATCTGTGATATAGAGGTTGGTTGGCGGAAAGATTTCCAAACATTAACTCTTCGTTGGCAATGAAGAGATCCAGAAAGGACGGTGTATTTGTGTTTCTGATAACGAGTAGCTCCGAGAAAATTATTGTATATTAGCTGGGTTGCCAATATTTCGAACAGAGCGGTGGCAAATGTGTGAGAGGCATGTTCACCATAAATGAAAGTTAGTCTATTAGTATCATTATGTTGGAGAATTATTTACTTGAAGTATGTCGGAGTGATGGCTGAAGGGATGAATAGAGCAGTGGATTATTACTGGGCGATCTATAAACAACCTTAATCAGGAGATGGCTGTCTTGCTTGAGTGAGATTTGGGTCCAGCGAACAACAGAGTCACCTAAGACAGGGCCAGATATTGGTTCGCAGCGAAGTGATTCATGATGATCGAACATCGCACCCCCTCCTCTCGATGTACGGTCACAGCGAAGTAATAACATATATTAAAAGGTGAGTTGCGCATCATAAACTGCGTTTGATGCTGTGTTTCTCGTTCGCCAATTTCCCATCGTAGCCTTTTTACAATTGCATCTACATCTGAGGCTAACCAACGTCAGGAAATTCAGACAGTCAAATTTGTAGCTCGAAGAAGATGGGCCGAGAGCCAGACCTTATCAACCTTATCATAGTAGTCAATTGTGATTTCTAGTAGACGAGGGGTGTCCGCGTAAGGCGTGTTTGGGCGTGTTTGCAGGTTTTCATATGGGGCTTGCCACTGTTGCATATAATCTTGCATGCGTTGTTAAAAGTATGAAGATAAACTATTCGGCCCGTTTGTACATACAATGATCAGGGATGGCATTTTTTGTTGATTGAACTTTGGAACTGCATTCAGTTTCCCAGAGTTGTTAGGTTGTGGCTTCACGAGCTTTGTGAACAGGTAGTGTTTGATTTTGTTTATCGAGGCGCATTTGGCACTACCTGACCAACCTTCAGATTTGTGCAAGCAGGAGCGATGCCCGTTTTGAGTAGAGACTCAAGACGTAGCATTCTGGTGACAAGCGCACCATACAGGTCCGGAAATGATTATGTGGACACGTTGGCGGTTACCTCCTCGTAAGTAGTTTCCTCAGGGGGTCCTCAGCTAGTTTCTAGTTCGTTGATTTGTCATGAACAACGGAGTTATGCATTTTATACAGCGTTATTCGACCAGTTTGTCCCTTCGATGCCGTTCTCAACAAGCAACACAGAAAAAGAATAACTCCTCATTTTTTGCTATGTCAGAGAATCGTGAAACGACAAATAAATTTTTTGCAATAAAGTAGCTGCCAAGCATCAAAGCGATTACAATGGATGGCGGGATCGTCATTATGAACATGCTGGGTACATTTTGCGCAGTTATTCCGTTCAATCATCTTATCAACACGACACAGTATGTATTTGCATTTAGTGATGAAAGGTATATATGTAACTGCGTAACCACAATCGGAATGTTAGATGAATAAAATGAATTGCGAAAAGAATCTTTGCTAGTAATCAAGCATGGTAAATTTGTATCACGCGCTGCAGAAAGGTGAGCAAATAATAGCTCTTAAACGGCGTGTCATTTTGCGGTAATTTGCCTGACGCCAGGATTAAAATAATAATTAGTTCACATCATTGATTGCTATTTATTTGACTTCTGTTTAATGTGGTTCTAGAATTCCACAGAAAATTCCGCAAGTGAATTTTCGAGCGAATAAATTTTTAGAAGAGAATTTTCTGTGTACGAATTTTTAACTTTCAAGATAACAGAACTTGAATTAAAATGAAAAGTATTCAGAGTAAATGCAAGCGGTGGTTTAAAAGCATCAAGAGTACATAAACCAAACACTCAGCGGCGGCGTTCAACTTGGTTTTATTTTCAACGCTCCGATAAATTATTATTACGAATTTTCGCTATTCTTTGAATTTGCTGTGAAACAGAATAACTATTTTATTAAAAGTAAATATATTCATTATATTTCTGATATTTTCTGATGATTAATTACCCTAGTGATAAAATCAGCTTGTGTTTTTCTGATGATTTGTCGTTACTCATACGCTTCACTGACAGATATGAGTACAAAAAATTCCAGCCTCAATGGCAAATGCCGCAATAAGATAGCTTCGGGAATTTGGTGCACAGCTTGCAAGCGTTTGCCTCACCCTAGCTTCTCAGGTATACATAAATCTCAAAAGAGTTGCAAGACAAACGCGTTCCGCCTCAAGCCGTGAAAAAGCAGCAAAGGCCGCCCTGGTAGACTGTTTGAGTTCGGTCTACCCGTAATCGGGATCGTTTATGGCGGCAATATAAGCTATCTCTCACTTCTGGTTCTTAAGTCCGCTAGAAAACCGCTCGGAACACTAGTGTTAAAATACAGCGTTCGCTCAAACAGAATTTTGAGTTATCCGTAGCTATGGGTGCTAAATTCAATCTGAAAAGACTTTATAGCTACGCTCAATCAAAGGGGAATACCAGGGAAAGCATGGGAGATTTGAAACTGGAGGGCTGAAAATTAGCCTTGTCAAAGTTGTCCTTCAAAGAAGCCGAGGTGTATGACGCCCTTATCCATGTTCGCTTCAACTAAGCTGAGTGATGGGATGGTATCCACTCACTTATGCTAAAGAATCCTGTCCCAGTACTTACAGAACCTTTATGCAAGCACTTCAATTCATGCTTGAACCTGGGAGTGGTTCCTAGTGAGTGTCAAGAAGCCATAATATTA
>JACCGJ010016745.1:0-78312 GCA_013407085.1 Atriophallophorus winterbourni | reverse complement strand
AACACAGAATGAAGATGGCGGATGAATGAAATCGCGTTGTTTTAATTCAGCTTTAACCAATAAAAATTTCGCTTGATCTGGAGATGTTTTTTTTCATTAAGTACTTAGTCCTGGTTGGGTATATTATAGATTCCCTAATGTCAAATGCGGCTGAAGTTTATACGAATCAACCATCTGGATCTTTTAGAAAAGCTAGATGAAACTCCGTTCAGACGACACATATAGTAAAATGGAAACGATGCAGTAAGAATACGCAAGAACCCTGCTCAATAAGGTCACTCAAAATCGTAAAGCCTTTCATATTTTCAACCGACTCACGAAGGGTGAGTCACATAGTCGAGCATTCTACTCGAACATTGTATTCGTAAATCGCGATCAGTAATGTTGTCACAAGCGGTTCAGTGCTCGACACAGCTTTTAGATTGATGTACATCGACAACCTTCAGAAACTCGTCACACCCAAGCACTGTAGTTTTGCTGATAATGCTAAATTTTTGGATGCGATTTAAGTCAAGCCTTATGAATCGACAGAAGAGTCGTAGCATTCAATTTACTTTCTATCGTTAGTAATAATTTATGAAGGTTTCCTACACAAGCGGTTCATCAGGATCGAACGAATTGTCTTTCCTAGCATATACGTCACACGTATTGAGGTCAGGTTCAATATTCTACTTATCGATTTAGTTGTGCCTTCGAAATACGGTGTAGGTAATGTATCTAGTCAATTCGAACGGGTGTTTTCAGTCATAAAATAGCGTTCGACAAATTTTCTCAGATAATCGTGTTCTATAAGCATTTTACTCAACTTACGGTGCGCCGGTTTTTGTTTATTTTGTAGGCCGCACCAGTGTACTATCTTGTGATAATCAAAACAAACAAGGGACCTAAATTCTTGTATTGAATAAGCGAAAGTGTATAGTGCTTCAGCATTAGTATCGACGAGTTTCCGATAGATACATCATTTCATTTTCCCGAACGTTTTGCATATAAAATTTATCAGTATCTACCTAGTAGTTCATGCATGTGGACAACATTAATCTGCTGTTAATTTTCTAAACTAACATGTTTGCGCCAAATGTGCCATAATAGGTAATAGGTATCTAGTGTGAAGAACACGGTAAGAGGTTTTTGAATCAGTTGTCGCTAGTTAACGTGAAATTACAACAAAAACAAATGAGCAATGCATATCTACAAAACCTTGAAAATGTGTTTCCCACATGTTCGTCAACCTGATTCTTGAACGGCATGTAACATTGCGCAGTAGGCACTATTAATTTAAACATATATCACACCGATTTTGCCAGAGCGAATCATCTCACAACTTCCACTTGCTGAAGTTTGTATGCGGTTTCTCGATTCCTTTCGTCTCTAAAGCATTGGCCTTCATCCTGATGCCATTTTGTCTTCTATGTTTTATAAGAATCTTCGTTTATTAAATATTTTATCAGGAGAATTTGAATGAAAAGCACTTTTTCATTAAAAAATGCCCGGAGATATATAAATACACCCAATGTATATAACGCGATCGAATCATTTATATAATACTCAAAGATCCTTGTTATCCGCTTTATGAATTCTCCTCGAAATTAAATCTCCTTCGAGGACTTGATACAACTAGAACGTTCCGATAACGAGAGAACATTTTCCCACATACATCAATGAATTGTTGTATGGAAAAAAGCTAATCATTTAGAATTATATTCCAATCGATATCCTGGACATTATCTGTACATCTGATGATATCCCGTACTATATTTACCGCGTGAGAAACCGATATTCTTATAAAATATATGAGATTTACAAATAGCGGAAAATCAAAAATGTTTTACTGAATTAATTAGCTGATGAGTAAACATTTTGTTTCTATAAATTCACATAACTTGATGAAATAACATTCTACAACCCAACAATGATTTATTTTTCTGGATCTACTGGAACAATGGAGTGCACGTTTTCCGACTCAGGAAACATTGGGTAAAATTAAATGATATTTAATGAGTTTATTTTATTGTCACAAGCGGATGCAATCCTATAAACACTTAGCTGGAATCTCTATAGTTCGAAACACAGAAAAAGTGCACATCAATTGAATCAGAAAATAACATTTGTTTTCATAGAAATTTCAAAAGAAATACTTACAGGTTTCAAGAATCACGAATCTTATAAGCTATCAATTTTCACCATTACGCGCAATTATACTCCCAAGCAATAAAACTCGTGAATTGTAAAACCAGCTCTGCTCACGTAATTAGTTTGCAACATTCTATAAATTATCGATCTCCGTTTAACAAAAGCACCGTTTGCGCTCGTGAAATCGATCCCCAAATTAAGGGTGCAATTAAATTGGTTATTTCACGATCATTGGGCATTTTAGCTTTTCTACTGCGAGGACAGTGCATTTTAGGATCAGCTCGGTTGAGTCGTTTTCGCAGAAAAAGCAATACATCATGTTATTGTCACCCTGGTAAAGTTGTGTTGACTTGTTAAAACGAAGAATGATTTCAAAAAGATTCGAAACAGGAGTCACGCATGAAAGTAATATTCAAAAGCTTTGATTTATCCGTTTATTTACCTTCTTTAAATAGTGAATATTTTGAATATTATGTTTTTATGAAGTTACCAGCACTTAAGACAAGAGTAACTATTCGGGTCTACATTAGTCTGGTTACAGCGGACTTGAGGTATCGTGGACTCTGAACGACATGCAATGGACGAGATCCCGTACCATCATACCGATTATTAGGAATGATTGTCTCGAGGTATACCTATTCGATTTCCGTTGCATCATCAACCGATGCTGGCGATTACGTATGCAAAGTTCGGGGCCCTTTCGGCACTGCAGTTTCGAAACCTACTATCCTGAAGCATATTAGTAGGTCAAAGAGCGTCTCATTTTTTGCGTTTTTTGTATTGTTTCTTAGCTTATCACGGAGTAAAATAAACGCATGTTATTGTTTATATATTGGTATATATAGATATAGAAATGAATAATTTTATTTAGTGGATAAAATCATGACAGTTGTCAAAATAACGTTATCTTGAAAGCTTTATTTTTCTATGTGAACGCGAATTGCTGCTTATAATCTACCCCGTATTCCACCGTGTAGCACCTTCCCCCGGAATCACACAAACGTTGGCTTATGCTGATTACGTCTCACTCGGCTGTTTGAGTGAGGGCGATAACCCTGGCTTAAATATTCAATGGAAGTTTGACGGAAACGTAATCTCAGTTGATGGAAGAACAGACTATTTTGTCGTTTCAACAAATGGTAAATGAGTTTGTAAATATTTTTGTATAAAAATGGATCAAATTTTGAACGTAGACATTAGATTAGACTGTGATTATTTTATTTGTATTCGATATGATTTAATTAGAAAATATATTATTTCGTCTTATTTTAATTTTAAATTTAGCGACAGCACAAATAATCATTCTCTAAAATACTTTATATTTTACGCTATCTGTTTCAGTATCAATAAGGTATTTTATCTGTACTTCTATGTATATGACAATAAAAAGAATGCTATGTCACTACGTGTACACACATTGCTTGATAGGTAAATATGTTGAATGATGATGGATGATTTCAAGTGACTTCACTTCCTTATGATATCCATTGTCTGTTGAAGTTTAAGCCTAATATGATGTGATAGTTGTAGTTTTATGGAAACAAATAATTTTTCGCTTAAACTAAATGTTCGCTCAGATTAAAAGACTTAAACCCTAGGTCCGAGAACAATTTCCGATTTTGAAGTATTTTGAATTGTTTAAAATGCAGTGTGGGAGTCATGTGCTTTTTGGCAGCAGTTATTATCGGAAGTTTCAATAGGTACCGTTTCGTGCCTACCATTTATTGTTGACAATTTAAGATTTAAGCATGCAAAACATTGAATTCTAATGAAGCTCTTTTTCTTACCTATCATATAAATGTGTTATATAAGAATGAGTTTGATTTCATATCTATGTATATTAATAGAAGTTATCGGAATAAATATTGATACAGATATTTCCACTTCGTTTTAACGTGAAGCTTCATGATTGTAAATAAGATAAACATGTTGGTATCTACATCTTTACTGACGAAAAGTATTCTGCACATTTCTCTAAGGAAAATTGGTTGCAATGAATAATCCCCGGGCACCGAAGGACACCCGAAAATTTAATTGTGAGATCACCAGTCCCGGGTTAAGATCACCAATCGCCGGTAATGAACACGCAATCCAGATGGCGGAAAACGATGCATCGGTGCCATTCGTGAATCGCATTGTGGGACAATCGGAAAATAGACGGACTGTTTTGACTGACGAACCCTTCTCCATTTTTGCCCTGCAATCACCCAATCAAATGAAGAACCCACATGGAGTTTCACCTCATCCAGTAGAACGGACGATGTAAGTTTAATTGCATGGAAAACACAAAACCTTTTCGGAAATTTGCGAATGTATTTTTTATGTAGCCTAAATTTGGAAGAATATAACGGAGCCTGAACAATAGGGTAAATTGAAAAGTCGTAAGATATATATTCTGCGATATTAGGCGATTTTAAATGTTTTCGTCATTATGAGTTCTGAAACTGCGAACAGCTCCTGAGCTAAAGTGACACAGCGATCATTTGCAGGATGCGAACGAATATCGAAATTCGAAATATGTGACAGTACCCGTGGTCCAGGCTTTTGACATCCTTCTGTTAAAATATATTTTTCAGCTATTCAAACAGTAATTAGCTTAGCTGCTGATCTCAAAGTTCTAATCAGGCAAGTCTGCTTCTGCGCGCTCGGGGATGTTTTTTGCGTTAGATCGACGCAATTTCCGTAGTAAAATTGAGTACTCTATCTCCACCGACAGCTCTTGCGTCATGGATGATTTCATTACTGTTTATTAAAATTTGACTTCTGACAAACTGACAATTTTGGTTTAGGGCATATTTGGACGCTAGATTGCACATCAATCAACTGGTGTAGCAACTGTTGGATTTATTTCATTTTGAAGGACACAGATTGTTCGTAAATATGCTCATCGTCTGAAGTCTGCAGAATCGTAGTCAAGATGCATCAATTCTGCTATTTACTCAGTCGCCGTCTGCTGCGATATGCGATTAGCATAAATTAAAAGTGGCTTTCGTCTTGTCCATCAAAAAGTCCATTTTAATATACGTATTAGTTGAAAGGACTCTATTGACCGCTGCCAAAACACACACCTTGGTTGATGAAATATATCTTGCCAAAAATCTATGTTATCCGCAATAAATGACAAATAATGACAATTAGGCGATTTCCCTGCATACGTCGATGTAAACCCAGCATTTTCTGAACTTCGAGCAGAATAGTTCCAAGTGAAACGGCCCCCTTGGAGATCATCATTTACTCTGGTCTGTTCACACCAATATGACTCAAACAAATACGCCGAGTGGGAAAATTAGTTTTCAAAGTTTGAAAAACGTACTTTTAATATGTCCTTCTGGTTAACAAACGTGATTTCAGGCAACGAGTCAATCTATTTACCGTGAAACTGATATAACAACTAAACTAATTTGAATGCGTATCCCGATCCATATTTCAAGTTCACATTCGCGTACATTTTGTATTTGGGAAAATTTAGGCAGACGTTGATCGAATAAATAGATATCGATAAGATAATGTGGGTTTCAACTAATTGTGGTTAAAAAGCGAACAATTCACAAATCTACGGTAGAAAGTCAATAATTAAATTGCGAAATTTAGTATAAAACGACTATGTTAAATGTATGTCTTAAGAATGATGTTTGATTGCATATATTATATCAAATATTCATCAAATTGAACGGAACGTTCACCACATTTACAGCAAGG
Organism: Atriophallophorus winterbourni; assembly: GCA_013407085.1. Classification (NCBI taxonomy): domain Eukaryota; kingdom Metazoa; phylum Platyhelminthes; class Trematoda; order Plagiorchiida; family Microphallidae; genus Atriophallophorus; species Atriophallophorus winterbourni. Next base: position 72,483 of record JACCGJ010016745.1, on the reverse strand, counting down.
GAATATCTAGATTATACCATACACGACTTCGAGGTGATGCCAGCAGAGAATGCGTGTACTTGCGATGTGAACGACCACAATGTATTCGCAAGTCATTCGTTAACCACAATATTGCTACAAGTGTCTGATGAAATGTCGATTTTATTCTGACAGTGTACATTATCGTCCAATATTAAATATTCCTTACTCCAATAACTCTTTTAACAGAGCTCCAGGTCAGGATTTAAGTTCATAAGCTTAGTGTCGATCAGGCACGCTTTTTAAAAAGATTTTACAACTTGCCATTTTGATGTTGAATGATCGATAATATATATACCTCAATGTACTATCTATTCAAGTTCACAAACATACCGTAATTATGTTCTGTTTCTGAGTACTAGATAGTTCACACATTAGAATTTGCTTAGACTTGACAAATGATGTTTGACGTCATCAGCTGGATGAACACTAATCTTAGGTTCTGTGAGCTTTGCATTACAGGCAAACCATGTTACGTTGACTTTCGAGTGTAATGTTTATTACGACTTAAACACTGCTTCGACGTTCAATGGATTCAATAGGAAACAGGCCGAAACATCTCTGATGCGTCAATGTTGGAGATTTTGCAGGCAAATTGGATATTTAAACAGCGATCAATATCGGATTCTATTATGCAGAGTCTTTAACAGAACAGAAATTCGTAGCACCTACGTCGCTACCTTGAGGTGATGCATCTCAGAAAATGTGATTTCACAATGAATGTCTTTGCAATTAATGCTGGAAACATGTATGCCTAATATTTATGGAAAACATGTGTTATTTATGACCTTGTTAAATGTGTCAAACGTCATGGAAAAATGATGATTTTAAGTTTAATTTTGTTTCTCAAAAAGTATTCAGGGTGATTAATTCAAATTTAGTTTGCTGTTTGTTCATATAAAAAGGGTATTATTGTTTTTAATTTTGTGTGATTTCCTTGTAAAACAAAAGTTTGGTTATTATTTATATACAAAAAACTTTTCGACAAAATAACATATATTGCTCATCTTATTGTGGGCAATAAAAAATGTCTACAATGAATGAAAGTTTTTTGACAGAATTTTGAAAGTGTATGGGATGCAAAAAGATGTAAAAGAAGATAAGCCAACCAAGTGTTAGTAGTTGGGCATGCGATGAAAATATTATTGTAAAGGTTTGTGTAAGAAAAAGCCACTTACAACCAATATAGATCACGAATTAGGAGAGATGCACTTTTACATACACAGGCTTATTTTCATCTTTTTATCTCAACGGTTACTAGTACAATTTGCAAAAGCAAAATACACACCCCGGCTGAAATTCTACAGTTCAGAAAAATGAGTTTGAAGTCTGAAACCGAAGCTGTCGCGTTTCCGCATACAAAATGCTTTCGCTTTTAGCACCAATTTCGCCTTTGTGAATAAACGTTTTTGAAATATCTCGCTAGAAACTTTCAGTCCGAATGGTAAACGAAGCCAACGAAACCTTCCAAAAGGGGTTCCGAATGTCCTCAAAAAACTGGATTTATCGTCCAAACAGACGTGCCAAAATGCTAAAGACAGATCCACTTTCGTGAAATATCGAGCACCAGACAATCTCGGCAAAGTATCTTCTAACAACGGAAGTCTGAAATACTCTCGCTTGAGGGCCATGTTCAAAGCTTTCGGGTCGATACATATTCTCATTTCACCTGACTTCTTTGTTACGACGGTAACCTGGCTGACCCATTCAGTAGGTTCTTCTACTCTCCTGATGACCCCAACGAGCTGTAGTCTTTTCAATTCTAACTCAAATCTGTCCTTCACTGCAAAGGGTAAACGACGTATTGGTAAGGCGACCGGTGTTACATTCGGATCAATTGACAACTTACAAAGTCCGGGCAACTTCCCCAATTTATCATCAAAAACACTCTGATACTTTTGACAAATGTCTGTTATGTCCGAATTAATATTATTGATACAATTAAAAGTAATCAGTCCCAGATTTTGATCGCCTCAACTCCGAGTAGCGGTAAAAAATTTTCATCAACAACGTACATTATATGTTCTATATGCTTACCGCTTATTGGATTGCGCAGAGTCGCCGTAAATTTCCCCATTGGCTTGACAGTCGTGCCGTTCCACATTCGCAAAACGATTCTCGTGTCAGATAGGGGCTCATTTTGTACGTAGGCACGTGGAATGAGATTAACGGAGGCACCTGAATCCATTTGGAAACGAACCTTCTTGCCGTTTACCTCGATTTCGGAAGACCGGATGTGATTTACTTGTTCCTCACCGTGAACGACACTGACATTCGAAAATGAGCGCTGCGTATTTGTCGTTGTCGTCCCAGAAGATCGACAGCAAATCGCGAAATGGTTTGCTTTACCGCATCGAGTACAAACTTTCTTCCACGCAGGACATAGTTCCTTCTTAAATTCATGTTTCCTGCCGCAAAAACTGCACATTTTTTTCGACTGGATTGTTTTCTCTACATGAATTCTGTTGATGTCTTCGCAAGAATGAGTTCTGAGGGCTTCTGTCTTTTTCTCGGCCGCCTCCTCACTCTTGCAGATATTTATACATTGCCTCAACGTAAGGTTGCTTTCTTTCAATAATCGCTTCGTGAGACTTCTGTTTTGTGCTCCGATAATCAAACGATCCTTGATTAAATTATCTTTCATGCATTTACAGAAGTTGCATGTCTCAGCCATTAATTTCAATGCTCGGATGAAATGTTCGATCGGCTCATCGGCACCTTGGACGCGACAATTGAATTTATATCTTTCAAATGTATCGTTCACTTGACCGATGCAGTGTTCATCGAGCTTCGCGATGATTGTTTCCCAGTCATCTGCATCTTCGTTCTCATCAAATGTGAAACACTGTATGAACTTCGTCGCCTGATCACCAAGCGCATTCCTCAGCGTCGCCATTTGATACTCTTTATCGGTTTTCGTCAGGTTCGCCAACGTCCGAAAATCGTTAAACTGTTGCTTCCACAGTTTCCATCTCTCTGCCAATCCGTCATCATCTTCCATCCTGAGTGGTGCCAGTGGTCGAACATTAAAGCCGCTAAATCGGGTGTTGTCAGTTCTATCCGACGTTTTCTCGTCGTTCATCCTCGTCACCATGTAGAAAAGTCAAGATCAGAGCGACAGATGTGTATTCACTACACGTCAACAAACATATGAATCATCATGGGAATTACAATACAGAGATAGACACACTGACAGCTACTGCATTCTGATTGGACAATGAATATTCATGCTGACAGCCACTCCACAGTGTGACCCACGGTATTCGAATAAATGTTTTAAAGGATGATGTGGGGTATTTAATATTTTGTATGTTTGTATCACATCAATTCGAAGGCTTCTTTGAAGGGGAGTAGTGAGTCTAATTGTTTGCAATCGCTCCTCGTACTTTATTTACAGGGAAACCACTTAAGAGTTTGGTTGCACGATGGCATAGTTTATCAAGCAATAGTATATCCTTTTTTAACCGCGGAGTCTGAGCTTGTGATGCACGAACATGGTTGGAATTAAGTAGACTTTCATGATGGTGGGCAACGTTCCAAACCAGTAGTTTCGGAAAATCTGTCGCGCATACCTAGAGGCTCGGAAGCACGCTTGTAGATGACATCTTTATGTAGGCTGTTCTTCAAGCTGCCGCATATCCACACACTAAGATTTCTTTCCGACTCGTTTTAGCTCAAAATCGTCTGCATAAAGTGATATTTGTAGTGCAATAGCTTACCAAATTGCCATACCTTACATTTTCGAAAATTAAATGGCAGCTTATTCCGTACCGACCATTCATCGAGAGCTTCCAAATTACTTTGCAGCTGTACACAGTCCGCAGTTGATTTAACCGCGTCCAAAGTTTATTATGGTCAGAAAGAGAATCACCTTGCACTAGAGCGTCTTTTTGAGGACGTTGATGTAATCCAAGAAAAGTACTGGCCCGAGGACGGAACCTTGCGGTACGCCACTAGAGGATTCAATAACCCGTGATTGTACCCCGTTGATTCGAACGATTGCCTTGCGCCCACTGAGTTAACTTAAAAGCCATACGAGTAACCGTCCGCTGAGACCCATCTGCTTCAGCTTTCGTAGTAGTTGAAAGTAATCAACTCGATCAAAAGCTTTAGACATATCCAGATTGGAAGCGTGGATGCTAGCTCCACTAGCTCCAACCACTTGGGTCTAGTCGTTTGTGATTCCAAGTGACGATACTCGTCTCTATCCTCCTGGACAAGTTTAGTTAATTTGTTCATCAGCAGACGGGAGGATTCCCAAGAATCAGGTGTTGCCTGCAGTATGTGTTTTCTACTGGTACAGTTTCTCACCTTTATCAATTTCCGTGTTCGACTCATGATCACGAATTTGAATCACTTTTTAATTTTTTTGAAACATATTTAGAGTGCAGCTCTATTTTTCCGTAAACTTTCTCCAGTATCGATGACCAGCATTGTTGGACATCAGTGTTAATCGATGCCTAGCCGGTGACTTATTGAAGGTCCGTCGATATGTTTATCTCATCTACGGTGTTGAAGTAAAAATTTGCGCTCGCATACTTTTGGATCTTATTCACCGCTGTATTGTCGGATCTAAACGTTTCATATATCATTGAAATTGTATCAACTTCCTCATTCGGAATATACCAATTTCAAGTCCCAGAAACGTGAATCCTTAAATATCAAAATTTTCCCGTTTCAACCCAACGTTACCTACGCGCGCAACATTGTTTCCAATGCAGAATAACCCAACTACTCAAAAACCATCCGGAAGCTCCCGTCATCTTGTATTTACTGACAGATGTTACAATATTGTCCGTTCAAAACTCACAGAACAGCCCAGCGTTACGTAAAAGTGCATGCCTTTTACTGTCCGTTAGATCGATAAACGACCGCGTCTCTTAGCACATCGACTCTCTCCGGCAAAATTTTAACGATTGCCGATAACGTGACCTCAAAGGCACCTGATGAAAAGGCTTGTAAAAGTGCAGACTTTGTCAAAAGCTGGTACGTACCAGATCGCCTCAAGTTAAATGGTACTTGTGTTCGATTGCTATTCACGCGAACTGGGTCAAATCTTTATCATCCGAAACAGTGGCTCTAATTAATAATGACACATTATCAGGCATCTGTTATATATGTGATCCATGCTGAGTGAAAGTATCTAGTGATTTATCAAGAGCTGAAATCTCTTATTTAATTATGGAAAGACGCTTGCTCGCTATAGAGTCGATCCTTAAACGGCTTGGAAATACGTTAGTGTCCTTCCAATCATTTGCGTGTCAGGAAGCGCAGAAGCCAGTTCAAAATACAGTCTTTAACTACGTAAACCGTATTTCTTACAGTAAAGCCGTTACTACCGCGGAAACGCTGCTCTCTTCAAAAATCAATCAAAGACCCGATCAACAATTCGGTACGACCAATTATTCTGCGAAAAAGACCAGTATTCAATCGAATGGAAATGTTAACTTATCGAAGGGTGTGTATAAGCTGAGGCAGAAATGTTTGAACACGAGAATTCCCCAAGAGACAAAAATCGCAGATCTAACAGTAAATTGCGAAAATATCACTGATTCAACATCGCCGTCGCTAAAGCAACGCGAAGCAGATGACAGGAAACAATGGAACGATCTTTGCCAAAGATTAGGTATCACTGACTCATCGGCGTCGTTGACACGATTATTTCGACCCCCTAACTCACTTAGTGCTAACTAATTCAGGTTACTGTGTGTAGTAGTAACATCTGTGCAAGATGCAGAAAATATCTTGCTCGCCTCATCCTTTTTTATTTTAATCTAATCCGCTGTACGAATATTTCACGGTGTTCCGTGAGAAGAACTACAAATTCGTCATAATAATCCGTAAGTAGCAAAATAGGCTACAAATCGCCGAGCTGTTATCCTTCATGGTGTACCCAGTTCGAACGAAGAAGAATCCAGAAAACAACTACAACACGACTGCAGTGAATGAAGCTTTTAACAAGAGATGCTACGTTTTAATGACAATAGCGACTCAAGTAATACGCCTTATGTCATAAAAGGAATCGCAACAGCCTCATCCTCTCAAAATATCATTCCGCACAATCGAAATGAAGGATAGAATACTCGAGGCGTAGTACCAACGCCGAAAATTCGCACCTCCTGAAATTTGTAATCGGGCGGTATACGACATACAGCGCACGAACATGAATGTTCCCGAAATGATTTCGCCACCCAGTCAAACACATGCACCCGAGACATAAAACGTGGATCAGCCGACTAATTTTATGCTGGCGAATCCACTACTATGAGTTCTTCATCTGCCCCGGACACTAGTCATACATAAGATTTAAAGATTCAAGAATAATCGTTGAAATAGCAATAACCGTAGAGTCGAACCATAGGTACAAATTTATATATATATATATATGTGTGTGTGTGCGGTAAATAGTTAATCAGTTTGAGCTTACAAAATCGGCATTTAGGGAAGTCCAAACATAACAAACGCGCACCAGTTTAAAAACATAACTTCAAACTAACAGTGCCTTTAAAAAAGCAACACGTGTTCTAAATCTACTCAAACGTGAATTCGGGAAATTTTCGCCCAAGATATTCCCAAGGATCATGAATACATACTTGAGACTAGTCATGGAATACGGTGTGCAGTCATGGTCTCCGTGGCTCAAGAGGGATGTGGAACTTATGCAGCGAATCTATCATCGCTCAGCGAAACTAGTTCTCAGCATCCGAAACAAACCATATAAAGAACGGATAGCTCAACTGAATCTGTTCGATTTTCCCTATCGACGAATCAGAGGAGACCTTATCTTACTTTACAAAACATTCTATACCCCAAACCATCCCTTACAGGATTTATTCACGCGAAGATTTACGAGGAATTATCGGACCCATGAATATGTGCTGGTCGTACCCCATTCCCGCCGGAACTGTAGAAGGTATTTTTACTCTGTCCGTGTCCGTTTTACTTGGAACAGTTTACCTTGAACCGTTGCTCACGCCACTATTTTGCATGACTTTAAAACGAAATTAGACGACATTTTATTGCATTATTCGTTCCCAGAACACTTATATACTGTTTAATCTTTGTTCTTATATTGTTTATACACTTAAATTTCAATTTTTACCATTCTATGGTTGTTGTTAAGCTTGTTTCTTTTTAGACCATTAAAAACCTTGAATTACCTTGAATTACCGAATAAAAATACCTGCACGGCAGTTCCGTTTGTGGTATTTCCAACTTGGCCACGGCTGTTGCTGGAAGTTCGAAGGTAAACTAATAAGTTCAGGATTCCGGAAGTATTAGTAAGTATTTTGTATGCGAGGATGAGATCACTCCGAATTCTCCTTTTTGCAAGTGTCCTCAGCTCCAGTCGTCTGAGTCGAACGGCGAATAGCATATTTAACATTAACAAGCATTAACAAGCTTAGAGGCTCTCTGATATATGCGATCCAGAAGTAAGATGTCTTTTTGGAGCCATTGTGTCCAGGCTTGTAGTCTAGAACCGGGTGTATATATGTATTCATCGTGAGTAAAAAAACACCCCGGGGAAACGTCCAACTATCCGCCATAACATGCCGAACATCCGAGACGCGCTTTTGTAAAAGGCTTCACATTCTAGTCCATTGTTCAAACTACCGCAAATCCAGACACCCAGGTGCTTGTCTTCTTCGGTGTACTCCCGGATTTTGTTGCCGAGCTTGTACTGATAGAAAAAGCAAAGCTCACGACCGATCTGAATGATCTTCGACTTTTTCATAATATAATGATAGTTTATTTTCGGATGACCAGTTGTACAAAGCATTCAAATCGTTTTGCAGCATACTTTTATATCGTAAGCAAACAATACCATCTTACTGTCATTTGGTATTTGTATATCGTTTATATAGACTAGGAACAGTATTGGTCCAAGCACTGAGCCTTGTGGAACACCGCTAGTAACATCGATTTTCTTCGATAATAGGCAGTCCACTTGAACTCTGATGTGTCTGTTGCTGAGGTAATCACTTATCAATTCATATAGTCTTCCAACAATACCGTGCTTCTTTAGCTTGTTCAAGAGTAAATTATGATCAACTCTGTCGAAAACTTTAGACATCTCCAGGTAGCACGCATGAATACAGCCGACCGTATCTACAACCGTTGTCCAATTATCTAAGCTTGTCAGCAATTTTTTTAGACAAGCGTGATTTCTGAGAAATTCGTGTTGGGCAACTTTCAAAATTTCGTTCGTTTCTAGGTGTCGCAATATTTCTGCGGTTATTATTCGGTTATTACTGCGGTTAATACTTCACTCAAGGTCGGTCGGATTGATTGGTTCCTGATCAGGCTCGCTTGATTTCGGCGGAAAAACTTCTGCATAAAAGTCTGCTAACAGGTCAGCGGTCTGATTAATGGATTCAGTGAAGCTGTACGAAATGTATAGGGTAAAGTCTCCTGGTTTAATATTCGTTGTATCGTTTACGAGTCTATATAAGAGCTTCGGATTCTGGTGCATCTGAGAAATCAATCGCGATTGAAAAGCTTGTCTACCATCTTGAATTAAGCTTATTACTTTTTTTCGCAGTCGTGTAACTTGTGCCCAAGAATCAGCTGTGTTGGTAGCCTTGTGAAACTGCACTTTGTTTCATCCACTTTTTAGTCCTGCTTCGTAGTATAAATTTATTACGTTGAGAAGTTTTCTTCAAAACAAACATTGAATGTTCCTCCAATATAGATTTCAGGTGCTGTAAGAGAGAGCGTCAATGACTATCCGGATCGGAGTAATCCAGTTGGGCGAAACTAGTGCTTTGTAACTCGGCACACAGAGCACAGTAGTTCACGCTCCCGATGCATTTCGTTCCCTATCTGTTGCGCGTTGTGGGTAACGAATCCTTCAAAAGCTTTCTTCAAGAAATAATGACTTGCACCCTTTTTTACAACCATGTGCAACAAACAACGCGATTTCGATCTGAACAAACCCCATCTACCCTCGACATCATACTCACACACGAAGAACTCATGATCGAATTAGTTTCTTATAAAGCTTAACTCGGATTGAGTGATCATGTTGTCATGACATTTGATTATATCTATCAATACGAGCCAGTAGGAAATAGTCAACGAACATATACAACTGTGAACTATGACTTGCTTCGAGCTCTTATTACTGCCAATCGATAGGATTTCTTTGAACTCACATCAGCTAAGGAAATGTTGAAAATTTTTACAACCAACTCCGTATCATCATTGACTTGTCTTCAAATTTGAAATGAATAAGAAACATCCCAACAGTCCCAAAGAAGCCTGCTAGGAGAAGTACTCGTAAATGGATGTGCAAACGTGACAAGGCCTGGTATAAGTACTTGGAAGATCCGTCACTACTAAATTGGCGCAACTACACCACATTATGAAAAATGTGTGTGACTTATTCGAATTGAAAAAATCATCATCATCATCATCATCATGAAGCACATGTCTGAAGCCAGACAAAGTGCCAAGCAATATGAAGCAGGAAAAACAGATAAGCAAGCACGTGAAAAAGGGAAAGCAGGCAAGCGGAATATGCAAAAGTTAATGCGCAAAAAGCAGCTTATTTTTGTATTTTCACTGCATGCGATTTTTTATCGATTAATACTTACGACACATAATGAAACACACTGGAGCCACTGACTTCGGTTTGTAGCCATATCGCGTAAGGTTTACAGCTAACTATTAGGTGGAGCTTTTGGACCCCACCCAGGCAAACGAATACGCCCAAATGAGCCTAGCGCTACGGTGAGTTTCTTCATCCCAACGAGCCACGTCATGGACTGGCCACCCGATCGTTTCTCCCAGCTTCTGTCGGGCTCTGCGAATAAGGCGCCGTACGGTAAACGATGAGTAGGCATTCTTAAAACATGTCCCAACCATCGCAAACGAGCAAGCATCAGCATTTCTCTCAGTCCGTGGCCACCTGGACCTAACTCCCGTTTGCAGTAATCTATATTTGTAACACGATGCTGCCACCGAAGGCAAGCAAATCTACGCAGGCAACGGGTATAAAAACAAAAACCGACGGACATCTTCCGCTCGGATAGAACAGGTTTTGCAGCCATGAATGAGTGTAGCACGCACCACTGCGATGTATACTCGACCTTTAGTATGGAGTGCAACATCGCGTCGACGCCACAAGTGGCGGAGTTTAGCAAACGCTGTACCCGCTTCGCGAACACGATGTGACATCTCGTCCTCGACGCAACCGCCAGCGGAGATACAACTGCCAAGGTAAACAAAGCTGTCGACCAATTCAAGATTGACATCGCACACAGTTAGGTTTGGAAGAGAGCCGCTCAAGTCCTGGGAAAGTGTTTCACACTTGTTAGGCGCAAAGCACATGCCATACCTTGAAGCTTCAAGTGCCAGGCGGGATTGTTGCATTATATGAGGGTCATCTCCCAGAAGTGCGATCTCATCGGCATACTCTAGATCGGTCGCTCGCTGACCAGGCAGAATTTCAACACCTGTGCCCACCAGGCCAGCTAAAGCTTTTCTGAGGACATCGTCGATCACGAAGTTAAAAAGGAACGGCGAGATAGGGCAGCCCTGCCGCACACCGCTGGAGATATTGAACGAGGACGACAATTGTCGGTACGCTCGAACCCTGCCTGAAGATTGGCAATATTATGCTTTCAAGATCCAAACATACTTCTCGGGAACTCCATGTATCAGGAGAGACAGTTCCAAAGACTTTTGCGATCGATTGAATCGAATACCGGTCGGATATGAAGGAATAACACGAAAGTTGCCCTACGAAATGCGTGAGCTACTGAAATGAGACTGATACCCCAAAGATTTTCACAGAAATCGCGCTGTCACTTTTTAAAAATCGGAGCAATTACGGATTCTCTCAAAGGAATCGGATTCCACTGACTGACGTGCGGTCGCATTTTTTGTTGCTCTGACACTTTTGACCGTTTCTTCGCCAAATCTGCTCGGATTTTAACCATTCTAAAACCCTTTGTTACATTTTGACAAGAGCTATCGGAATACATACATTTTGATCTGGTCCATCGATTAACAGAAAAGTTACCGTTTCAACATGAATATCTCAGTTTGCTCACGCGTGCAAACTTTCTCCCACAGTTAACTATCGTACGGTTTTTGCTTTCATTGCAAAGGTCACATCGAACTACACATTTTGATACGTCATTCTGTGCTCTACTTTGTGTGGTTATCGAGTTATCACGGATTATTCGTTAAATGACCAAATCAAGAGTTATAACCCAGATGAATCGGCCAGTCAAACGAACGACCATTCTTCAACCGGTCGTCCCAATTCAGCCTACAATGTGTGGTCGAGTCACGAGATCCAACACGCAGGCGAAAAAATCGATCGATCATGGTGTGTACACGAAGGGTGGAAAACACTGTTAAGGATTTTGAATGTGAGGAGGAGGTCGGCTCGCAGTCTCCTTTGTGCAAGTGTCGTCAGCTTCAGTTTACTTAGTCGGTCAGCGAATGGTAGGTTTTCGAACCCAATGACCAACTTTGAGGCCCTGTGATATATGCGATCCAATAGTGAAATGTCTTTTTGAATACATGGGGTCCAGGCTTGTGAAGCGTAATCAATAAGCGGGTGTATGTACGTGTTCATCATCAGAGAAAAACAGCTCTGGGAAAAACGTCCGAATATCCGCCTTAAACACCGAGCATCCGAGACGCGCGTTTGTAAACGGCTTCGCATTGTAGACCATTTTCCAGGCTACCGCTAATCCAGACACCCAGGTCTTTTTCTTCTTTGGTGTACTCCAGGATATTGTTGCCAAGCTTGTATGAATGAGAAAAGCTTAGCACACGACCGATGTGCATGATTTGAGACTTCTGCATGTTTAGCGGTAGATTATTTTCAGATAACCACATTTGCACAGCATCCAAGTCACTTTGAAGCACACTGCAATCCTCGGCAGTGCTGATTTTTTCCATATTTTATGTCATCTGCGAACAGAACCATCTTACTGCCGCGTGGTGTTGGCAGGTCATTCATATAAATCTGAAACAGTATCGGTCCAAGCACGGATCCCTGTGGAACACCGCTAGTGACGTCGATTTCCTTCGATAGTATACCGTCAACTCGAACCCGTATGTGTCTTTTGCTGAGATAGTCTCGCAACAAGTCATACAGTCCTCCAGCAATACCGTGTTTCTTTAGCTTGTTCAGCAGTAAGTTGTGATCAACTCTGTCAAAAGCTTTAGAAATGTCAAGGTAGCATGCATGAATACTGCCTCCAGCGTCCACTACACTAGTCAAGTCGTCCAAACATGTCAGCAAATTAGTTAGACAAGAGCGGTTTCTGCGAAATCCGTGTTGGACAATTGTCAAGAGTCCGTTCGATTCCAGGTGGCGCACTACTTCTGCAGTGATTATGCGCTCAAAAAACTTCGAAACCGAAGACAGCAATGTCACAGGCCTGTAGTTTGTTTACTTCAGAACGGCATCCACTTTTGTAAATTGGTGTAATTAGTCCCAGCTTCCAATCAATTGGTACCATTCCAACTTGAAGCAATTCGTTAAACAGACGAGATAAAGGTTCCGAGAGCTGCGCATGACAGCTTTTGAGGAGCTTCGGTGAAATTTCGTCTGGTCCCGGAGATTTCTTTTCGTTTAACTTTCTTAAGTGCTGCGCAACCACCATCGGAGTAATTAATATTTCACTCAGAGTGGGACGATCATAACGAATGCTTGGTTCCTGTTCGTGCTCTGTGGATTTCGTTGCAAATACTCCAGCATAAAAGTCTGCTAACAAACCAGCGGTTTGTTCAACCGATTCAGTGAAGCCGGATGAAGTTCTTAGGGCAAAGACACCTGGTTTGATATTTGTTCTGTCGTTTAAAAGTCGACATAAAAGCTTTGTATTCCGATGCATCTGTGAAATCAATTTAGTACCATACAGTAAAACGTTCGAAGTGTAGCGTCGGACGTTCTGTGGAACTTTCACAAGTAGAACGTGATTATTAGGAACTAAGAATAAACAGGCTCTAGATGGACCGCATATCACACGTAAATGCAAACGTCTACATTCATTATACTAAAAGTAGGTATGAAGCGACACCAACTTTCAAGAGACCATTTAACAAAATATTTCTTCATAGAAAAGCGCGCGATGAGAATCTACGGAATCTGTTGAAGAATAAAGACACAAACACTAGGAGGAGGTGCATTCAATCGAGTTAACTAAACAGTAAGAGCAACGTGCGCACGAAAACCTGCTTGCTGATTTCACGGTCATGCATCACAACAAGTTTTTATTGCCACTTAAACACGCATAAGATTAGTCAACGCTAGAACTAAACAATGTGTATTACCATTTAAATAAGAATAGCTAGCCATTAGTTAAGATCCTCAACAGCCTAACTTGATTACACGAGTTCGAATCTAGTGGTGACTTGGGAATACGGTTGCAAAAGAAATCGGTTTCGAAAGTCGGTGGTGAGTCCTCTGCAAAATGTGACATAATAAGTAGAGCTTGTGCAACATGAGCTACTTCATCATATTAAACTTCCTACCGAAAACGGTATTACCGATGTCATTGTGGAATATCCTATGCGTGTTACTGACGATTCCTCAACGAAGTTCAAGCCAGTATATGATTTGTCAGACGGAATGAATAGATAAAATATGTGGGGGTATTGTTACATCCGAAGATTCCTCATACTTCCAAGATTGGAACGTTTAATAGATAGCGTCTTCCGTTGTCCATATAAATTACCGTTTGACCACAATGAATTCTAACCAATTCAGTAAGCAATAAAGCATAAAGGAATCTATTCGGAAGTCGCTGGACCGGTATCCGCTGGTTGCTCTGTTTTTACTATCAATAATATAACAAAAATCGTTGCCTACACGATGTCGCTAGCTAACTCACAACAGCTGTTTTTGAAGTCTCGGAGATATCGGATTTAGGTTTTGCGCACGGCACAATTTACTCAATTAAATTCAATTCAATTTTAATGGTCTAAAATGCATATAACTTGACAAAAACCACAGAATAATATGGTTATTACGAATAACATGGGTAGAAAAACGGGATTTGTTTGCTTACTGAGCAGTTCAGGAATCAAGTAAAAATCCATTGGACAGAAACTGTTTTCAAAGTTAAAGCTTTTATGGCGTAAAATATATAGGTTCAAAGTTTGGATTGGTCAACATGAAATTGTCCAAATTCGATTTGAATATATCCAAGTTGGGTGAATGTGCAACATTACAAGGTAGGGAATTAAAGGTAAAGCATACACGTACAGAATAAAAGTACCTTCGACAGTTTAGTCTCGAGTCGGGAATAAGTACTGTATAGTCGTGCCTCCCGCTGGTTCTGGGTGGTAGTCGCGTGAATAGTTGATTTAAGGGATGGTTGGGGGTATGCAGTATATTAAACATAATAATCAAATCACCTATAAGACGGCGGTAGCGAGAGTCGAATAGATTGAGACTTGCAATACGATCTTCGTATTGTTTGTGCTTCAAACCGCGTACAAGCTTGGTGGTCCGATGATATATCCTCTGCAAGAGGCTGATGTCCTTCTGTAGCCAGGGTGACCAAGCCTGAACCGCATACTCCATGGTTGACCCCAAGTACGTACTCATAAGTACATTACTACCAACGAAACATGCCTAAGAGAAATCTTGAAATCATCTTCACTTTCACGCATGCATGGAACATAACTATGCATCCTGACCTCATGGATCTATTTATACCATTCTACTGTTTGAATGCCATATTTATTTTAGGACGAGTACAAAAGGCATTTTCTTACGTACACGAAGTGATGGCAAGTTTTTCATCCTGAACCTGTTCATTGCAAAAACTGAGGCACGGGATGCGCTAACCCGAGACCTGCTGTTTGCCGACGATGCCGCCATTATTGCTAACTCCAAAGAACACATCCATCGCTAATGAACTGTTTTTCGTCTGCATGCAAAGACGTTGGCCTACTATCAGCATGAGCAAGACGAAAGTCCTTGGTTAAGGGATTGTATAGCCTCTAATCATTACTGCAGAAAAATGTCAACTTGAACCAGTACATCATATCACTTACCTTGGTTCAACCGTTGCGGATGACCTCTCGCTAGACACGGAGATTAATAATAGGATTAGCAGAACATCTGTCATTTTGTCCGATTGAACTCTCGTGTTTGGGGTAACCGCAAGTTTACTGTTAAGACAAAGATTTTGGTATACAACGTGTGTGTTCTAAATGCTTTATTGTTTGGCAGTGAAACCTGGACAACACACGCAATACAGGAACGGATGCTGAATGATTTTAGTATATGAAGCATCCGTCGTATCTTGAACATATCGTGGATGGACAAAGTGACTGTCCCTACCTGATGAGTGCAAACAGCACGAAACCGGTCGGGTGTGTGTGTGATGGGAATGCATGCAAATGAGCATTTTTGTTCATCGTTATGGGTTTAACCCCATTATACCTGTGTTTGGACACATGTGATTGAACATGTTGGTCGTACCAACCTTATCCAACAGTGGTATACAAGCGCTACTTGTTTAAAATTGATAAGGTTTATTCTTAGGTTTATTCATAGATGATATGCGAGTAAAAACGCTATACTTTACAAGGCCCACAAAAATTTCCGCAAAATGTCTTAATAGAAACAAATTCTTACAGAGAAAAATTACAACGAATTACTAATCGAGAATGCGGAATGTTTACAGCATTTGTATGTTTTCGTGTTTAAGGGATGATTTTCAGTCTGCAAGAGTTTGAATGACAACAGGAGGTCACCCCGTATCCGTCGTTGGGTGGAATCGTGAAGATTTATTTTTACCATTCGCTCTGTGAAAGGCAAATTTCTGTAACGCGATACCAACTTTGCCGCACGATGATAAATCCTGTCAAGTAGTTCGATATCCTTCCCCAGCCATGGTGCCCAGGCTAGGATAGAATATTCCATAACAGGACGTACATACCTATTAATTTACAGGGGTAAAGTGGCGTGAAAATCCGGAATATCCTTTTTAGAAGACTCAAGATACGGCAGACTTTGTTGTATACTGTCCGGCAATGATGTCCTGGCTTATGGTTAAACGACAACCGGATAACGAGATCTTTTTTGCGATGATCCAGACGAGATCTTGCATGTCATATTGATACTTTTGGTGCAGAGATTTTCCAAGCCGCATCGTTTTTCATTTCGGGGGATTAAATGGTAACTCATTTGACTGGAACCAACGAAAAAAGGTGCACAGATTCCGTTTTAATGCCATACAGTCATTAACAGACCTGACGCGTTTCCATATTTTAATATTATCGGCAAATAGTATCAAGTTACATCCAATATCCTCTACTACATGGTTCATTTACACCGAGAATAGAAGAGATCCAAGCACCGTGACTTCCTGAACTCCAATTGTGACGTCTATTCTCCTAGAGAAGGTGCTGCCAACGCGAACATGGATGTGTCTATCAGTAAGATAGTCTCTTAATAAATTCAGCAACATTCCCGTTATTCCATAGGCTTTTTTAATAGAATAGAATTTAATAGGCTTTTTGATAGAATTTCATGGTTGACTCTATCGAAAACTTTTGAAATATAGATGTAGTAAACATGTACAGCCTCAACTTCGTCTAGTGCCTTGGTCCAATCCTAGAACGTTGTAAGAAAGTTAGATAAACAGCAAAGATTTCTTCGAAAACCGTGTTGTGCTGCTGTTAAAATATTTTGGTTTTCAAAATGTTCTCCTATGCGCGCAGTCACAATGCGTTCCATTAATTTAGAGTTCAACGGAAGTAGCGTTACCGGTCTAATGTTTGCTGTGTCTGAACGGCTACCACCTTTATAGTTACGAGTTATCATCCCGGCTTTGCAATGCAGTGGTATTTTCCTGAGAGTGAATATGCGCGTGAGAGGCGCAGTCAAAGCAATGAGACACCTGAGAAGTATGGCTGGTGTAATTTTGATTGTACCAGGGGAATTCATTTCAAGATCCAAGATTTATGGTTGACAAAGCTATTAACATTACAATAACCTTAATTTCGAATCAGGTGTTGCCTGTAGTATGTCGTTTCTCCTGGTACAGTTTCTCACCTGTATCCATTTCCTTGTTCGACTCATGATCACGAAATTGAATCCATCTTTCAGTATTTTGAAACATATTTAGAGTGCAGTTATATTTTTTCGTTAAGTTTCTCCAGTATCGATTACCAGCATTGTTGGATATCAGTGTTAATCGATGACTAGTTGGTGACTTATTGAAGGTCCGTCGATATATTTTATCTCATCTACGGAGTTGATTTTAAAATTTGCGCTCACATACTTTTGAATCTTATTCCCCGCTCTGTTGTCGGATCTAAACGTTTCATATATGTTTGAAGTTGCCTCAACTTTCTCATTCGAAATTTCAAGTCCGAGAAACGTCAGTCCTCAAAAATCAAAATTTTCCCGTTTCAACCCAACGTTACCTACGCGCGGAACATTACTTCCAATAAAGAATAGCCCAACAACTCAAAAGCCATCAGGAAGATCCCGTCATATTGTATTTACTGACAGATGTTTCAATATTGTCCGTTCAAAACTCACAGAACAGCCCCACTTTACGTAAAAGTGTATGACTTTTACTGTCCGTTGGATCGATAAACGACCGCGTCGCTTAGTACATCGACTCACTCCCGCAACATTGTAACGATGACCGATAACGTGACCTTAAAGGCAGCTGATGACAAGGGCTGTAAAAGTGCAAACTTTGTCAAAAGCTGGAAATTACCAGATCGCCTCAAGTTAAATGGCACTTATATTCATATATTTTATTTTATTTTCATTATATAAAGAACCTAATTTATTGATGCTATGAAGTTGGAGAAACGCTAACCGATTTTTAATTCACGCTGAGATGTCCTGTTTTTTTAATTCTTTTTTATTCCCGTCACATTTGTCTAGCGCGAGGTAACCTGACACTTCATTGGCCTATGTATTATTTCATTGTGCGCACGCTATACATATTTTTTATTGGTATTATGTGGAGAAATTATTCTATTGCTGAAAATTCGTGAACCCGAATAAAGTCATTCTTCTTCTTCTTCTTCTTCTTGAGTTCGATTGCTATTCATGCGAACTGTAACAAATCTTTATCATCCGAAACTGTGACTCTAATTAATAATGACACATTATCAGGCATCTGTTATACATGTGATTCAAGCTGAGTGAAAGCATCCAGTGATTTATCAAGAGCTGAAATCTCTGAT
This sequence comes from Atriophallophorus winterbourni, assembly GCA_013407085.1. Lineage (NCBI taxonomy): Eukaryota > Metazoa > Platyhelminthes > Trematoda > Plagiorchiida > Microphallidae > Atriophallophorus > Atriophallophorus winterbourni. The sequence continues at coordinate 54,273 of JACCGJ010016745.1, read as the reverse complement.
TCAATTATGGAAAGACGCTTGCTCGCTGTAGAGGCGATCCTTACACGGCTTGCAAATATGTTAGTGTCCTCCAGTCGTTCTGCTGCAAATCGATTTGAACGCTCTGTACAACTGGTCATCCGAAAATAAACTGCCATTCAATATGCAAAAGTCCAAGATCATTCAGATCCTTTGTGACCTTGATTTTTCCTATCAATACAAGCTCGGCGACAAAAACCTGGAGTACACCGAAAACGAAAAGGACCCGGGTGTCTGGATTTGCGGTAGTTTGAAAAATGGTCTACAATGCGCAGCCTTTAACAAAAGCGCGTCTCGTCTGTTTGTTATGTTATGGCGTATATTTGGAGGTCTTCCCCCGGGGTGTTTTCCTCGCATGATGAACACAAATATACACTCGGCTCTAGACTTATACCGCACAGGATTGGACACCACGGCTCCAAAAAGACATCTTACTTCTGGATCGCATATATCAGAGAGCCTCTAATCTTGTAAATGGATACGAAAATACGACTCAGAAGCCTGTAGTCGAGGACACTTTCACAAACGAGAATGCGAGGTGACCTCATCCTAGCATACAAAATACCACACTCCAAACGAAACTGCTGCAGGTATTTTTATTCGGTGCGAGTTTGTTATGTTCGGATTTCCCTGACTGCCGATTTTGTATGCTCAAACAGTTTAACTATTTAACATAGATTGATAGATAGATAGATAGATAGATAGATAGATAGATAGATAGATAGATAGATAGATACAAGAGGCTGTATTCATGCTACTTGGATATTTCTAAAGCATTCGACAGAGCTGATCACAATTTACTTTTGAACAACCTTGAGAAACAAGATATTGTTGGAAGACTATATGAATTGATAAGTGATTACCTCAGCAACAGACCCATCAGAGTTCGTGTGAGGGCCGATTATTGAAGAAAATCGATGTCACTAGCGGTGTTCCACAAAGCTCAGTGCATGGACTAATACTGGTTATACTATATATGAATGATATACCAATACCAAATTACAGTAAGATGGTATTTTTTGCTAGCGATATAAAAGTATGGGGGTTATTCAGCAATGCTATATTATTGTATTTTATGCAAAAGTCGAAAATTATTCAGATCGGTCGTGACCTTGGCTTCTTAATCAATACAAGCTCGACGATAGAAAAAAGTACACCGTAAATGATATGAACCTGGATGTCTGGATTTAAGGTAGTTTAGAAAACGGTCTACAATGCAAAGCCGTTTACAAAAGCGCGTTTCGGCTAATAGGCATGGTAACGGCGGATATTTGTACGATTTTCCCTGCTGATTTCCTCTCATGATGAACACAAATATACACCCAGACTATACACCCTGGACTATCTATTTTTGTGCCTAGGAATTGCGTTTATTTAATCCCGAGCAAGGGCACACAGTGATGTCAGCACTGTTGTGGGCCGTGTAGCAGACACACATTTATTATTGTACAATTCTATTTACACCATCTTTCGCTAACATGATTCAGAAGTCGGAAGTCTGTATCATGTGTATATTTATTGACCTTCGTCGCCCGACCATGACATCGACCAGTATAAAAATCATCATATGACCAAAGTACTGCACTTTTGTCTATTACAATTCTCATTTTTATTCGAACTTGATTGTACTGCATAACGACGTCACACAAGAAAAGACATAGCATACATTTAACGTAAAGCATATGATTAAAATTCTCATTTGCATGATGTATTTTAAATATTATATAAAATCCCCAAACACATTTTCATGTTTTCACCTTCGAAGGACTCATCGGTTGACCGGGGTTCAAGAATTTCATGCAATGAATTTCTCGAACGTACGAATGCTGTTTTTTCAAGCGGAATTATCTTGCAATCATCATGGAATTCTGCGCTCGCTAATTGTTTTAAACGACTTTTGTACGTGAGCATTCCGACATCATGGGTTTGTTAATTCCATCGATACAGGTTGTGTCGGTTTGGTGCGAAGGATTGCGGATTGAATTCGCCACGTTCTGATTGCACTCAGTAGGCGTGCTCTGAACAAGATCGCCCGAATCACAATCGCAATGACTAGCACTACCGCAATGCAGATAGCTGCGATGGGCCCTGGTCCAAGTCCAGGGATGTCAACTGTTCGCGTTTGGGATTTTGCTCCAATTCCTCCGTAGATTTGTAAATTCAAGTAGAATTCATAAGACAAGCCTGCGAAAATAATTTTGCCAATTATAATATCATTCCCATGTCAATGTTATTTAAAATGTGACCCATTCAGCGCCTGATGATAGCAAACGGCAAGACACCGGATGTGACTTGCAAGTGCAGGGTGCATTAAGAGAAGAGTACACTATTTTGTTGCTCCTCGCGTGGTTGAATTCGAATCAATCTTTTCTCTACACTTGGTTTCTTTTTAGCACCACAATCAATTGATTTTTAAATCTCTCACTTTATTCATTTAGCCAAAATTACTCAATTAAATTATTGCATACGGTTGCATGGTAGTCAACAGTGGCGCTCAATAAGGCAGTAACTTGTCAGTTCTGAATGTTAGTTTACGTCTTAATTCAGTTTGTGTAGGGTCCGAAATCGACTAGGTCGTGACCTTTACTTGCCATGATACACTTCCATAACGACAAAATAATTTGAAGTAAAAAGCCTGAAATTGATTCTTGTTTAACGGTTGATGTTCATGAGATCTAATTCTTTTGTCTTACGATTGTATCCTAAATAATGTTGATAAATACTGATAAGTGATTCCGCCCCATTCACCAAAATTTCACTCTAAATCACAAAAGTTTGATTCAATGTTTTACGAAAAAATCAATTCATATTTCAATGTGATTTATTCCGTGTAGAGTTCAACTAATTTCTCCCGGAGACTTAATAAATATAATAAAATAATTAGTCTAAATTTTGATTGAATGTGGCGATTTTCATAGCCGCGAAAATAAGTTCAGAAAAGTATATGGCAATATATGTTTCAATCAGAAATTTCCACTACAAATATTTGCAATCAATAATTAAATTGAAGGAGGTTGAACATTTGTTTCACGCTGTTAAAAGTCTTTCAGATATAATGTTCATTAATTATACATGTCTTTTAGATTCATTCTACATAATCGATGTTTCGTACTTGTTAGACGCTCATATCATTCCAATGACATTACCTAACTCGATTGTTTGCTAGTTTTGTATGAAGTGAAAAACATGAATTTTAGCAACCGAAATGTAATCTTTCATGAATGTTCAATTTTCTTGTCGTTACTAGCAATTCTTTATACCATATTTTATAAATTTGTATTACATTTTAAGCACAATGATCGCTTAAGTTTCAAGTGAAACACACGAACGTTCATTGCAATTCCTACGTTCAGCCTACTCAAATTAACCACTGATATTCAACTGTTCGTAATTATTCATCTGCACGACTTGATTTCACATAATCACACCAAACTTCAGAAGAGAAAAGTGTGGAGTTCAGCACAAGTTTTAATAGAAACGGCCACGTGGAAGTTTGCCTAGCACCGGAAAACGTTTACGAATTGATAAAGCTCCCCACCGGCAATTGTTCCGGCTTGTATATCCTCATGTATTCCCCTGGTGAAAATGAAGTAAAGACGGTTAAGGAAATTCCGTGCAACACGCGGTGTATCAAACTGGATAATTTGAAACAAGGTGCGTATTTTTTCCGAAATTGTGTAAACTCTAATTTTTTCCCTATCTTTATGATAGAAGAAACGCCTGTATATCACAATTCCCGTTTTTATCAGTAAATATTTCAGTGGATTAACTCGATTAATAAAATGACATTATTAATTTTGAAATGTTATTGCATAGCAGAAGTCTTTGTTCGGTTTTCGCACAACTCGGTGCCAAGGTACTTCTGAATAGCTCTTCCAAATGTGCTTAGTGGTTTAAGTTAAACGTTTAGCGTCGCGTAAAAATAGTATTCACTGCTAGACAAACGTCCACAGAAAGGGACAACGTAACAGTCTCTAATCGAAACTCAGCTTCACCTGTAGATGTGTTGGACTTCAAGCACGACGATGAACTCGGAAACCTGGATGTACTATGGCATAGCATAAAACAATATATGGATCACTTGCTTACGTGTCAACAGAAATCATGCAGTCTGGCAGCCATGCGGTCACCATGGTGGATTTGGCCTAGATATATACAAAAGATAATGTTAATGTAACAAACAAATTACAATTCAAGTTGAATTTGGGCTTATACAGTTAATAGCATTTAACTTTAGTTAGATTGGCCACGCTCGTAGATTAATCAACATATGAAGTGGTGTCAATTGACCTTACATCGAAATCAAGCTGCTACGTCTCAGTCACTTGTTTACGTGATTGGACTCCACAGCGATTTCAATAAGCTGCTAAGTGGCAGGATTAATCAGAGATGGGGTTCTATTTATTTTCTTTTCCAATTCTAACATTAAAAAAACCTAACTGACGAAGTTTTAGTTTCAAAGACAAAACGGATCGCACACTGATTTGTTTAATTCAACTCGAAGTTCCATTACACCAAGTACAGGCATAAGAATTTTGGATAAAACATAAAATCATTTAAGCCCATGGTAACGATTCTCACCCTCTGTAACTACCATTCTTGATGCAATGTAAACATTATGTCCAACACAATCTGAATTAAAATGCAAAATACCATTCAGAACTGACAAGGTACTGGCTTATTGAGCGCCACCGTTGACTACCATGCAACCGTATGCAATAATTTAATAGAGTAACCTGGTAGTAATTTTGGCTAAATGAAAAAAGTGAGAGATTTAATAATCATTTGATTGTGGTGCTAAAAAGAAACCAAGTGTAGAGAAAAGATTGATTCGAAGTCTTCCGCCCGAGGAGCATGAAACTAGTGTACTGTTCTCTTAATGCACCCTGCACATACAAATCACATCCGGTTTCTTGCCGTTTGCCATCATCAGGCGCTGAATGTCAGTACATATATGCAAGGTAACAATTTGAACTCAAGGCATACAGGCTACGGTGTGGACGTACAAATTTGTGCTCTCATACTTTTTTTATCTTATCGCTCGATCTATTAACGGATCTAGACGGTTCTTATATCGTTGAACTCGTCTCAACTTCTTCATTCGGAATATACTATTTTCAAGTCGGAGAAACGTGAATTCTTGAAAATCAAAACTTCCAGTTTCTACCCAACATTGCATACGCGTGCAACATTGCTTCCAATCCAGAATAACGCAACAACTCGGATACCATCAGGAAGATCTCGCTATTTGGTATTTACTGACAGTTATTTCAACATTGTCGGATCAAATCTCACAGAACACCCTTTACGTGAAAGTGTACGCCATTTTACTGTCCGTTGGATTGCACTGCATCGCATCCACTCGTTTTTGCACTCCACCGAGAGACACCGATCGATAATGGACCGCTTCGCTCAGTGTATCGACTCGATCTCGCGAAATTGTAACGATGACTGTCAACGTGACCTTAAACGGACCTGACGTGACCTTAAACGAACCTGACGACGAGGCTTGTAAAAAGTGCAAACTTTGTCATAAGTTGATAAGTCCCAGATTGCGTCAAGTTAAATGTTACTTGTGTTCAATTGCTATTTATGCGAACTGTTACATGCAAGTGTTACAGGGAAGCGCTAACTACTACGGAAACGCTGATTTCTCCAGAAATCGACCAAGGTCACTTCTAACAGCTCGGTACGACCGATGAGCCTGCGAATCAGACCTGTAGTCAAGTGAATAAAAGTTCAGAATTACCAAAGGATGTGCACAAGCTTAGACCAAAGAGTTTGAACACTAAAACCCCCCAAAAGACAAACATTGAATATCTAACGGTAATTTGTAGTAATCTCATTGAATCAACTTCGCCATCGCTAAAGCAACGCGAAGCAGATGATAGGAAACAATGGAATGACCTTTGCAGAAGCTTAGACATCAATGCCTCACCAGCGTCGCTGACGAGATTATTTAGACCCCCGAACTCACCTCGTGCGCAAACACCCAGGTTACTGCGTGTAATGCTCATGTCCGTCCAAGATGTAGAAAATATGTTGCTCGCCTCATCCCTCTTATTTGTAAACAAATCGACTGTGTGAATATTTCCGGACGTTCCTTGGGAAGAACGGCAAAATCGTCGTAATAATCCGGAACTAGCAAAGGAGGCTTCAAATAGCAGAGCTGTTATAGTTCATGGTGTTTCCATTTCGAACGAAGTCGAATCCAGCAAACGTTTAAAACACGATTGAAGAAGAAGAAGAAGAATGACTTTATTCGTGTTCACGAATTTTCGGCAATAGATTAATTTCTCCACATAATACCAATACAAAAATATGCATAGCGTGCGCATACAGGGGCCAATTAAGTGTCAGGTTACCACGGGCTAGAAAAATGTGACGGGAATAAAAAAAAGAATTAAAAAAAAACAGCGTGAATTAAAAATAGGTGAGCGTTTCTCTAACTTCATAGAATCAATAAATTAGGTTCGTTATATAATGCAAATAAAATAAAATAAATGAACTGCCACACAATAAAGTAATACTTTGGCTAAAAAAGTGTCAGGTTGCCATGGGCTAGACAAGTGATAGGGGAATTTGAAAATATAACTCGAAAAATAACTGGGACATCGTGGCATCATTAGAAAATTGTCAAGCGTTCTTTCAACTCAGTAACAGCTTTTGATTGCTGTACCATGTATCGGGCCAAGTATGGGATAAAAGAATTTCTAAATTTATTCGTTCTTGAATAGGGAATAACGTACTGGCTTCGGGTGGAGGAAAAAGATCTGCAAGAAACAAGGCTTTTGTTCAATGGATGTAAACTATCAGTAGAAATGTTCGCGATCAATCTGCTGCATTCACGAAAATGACGATTGACAATAGTGTCACGAATGTCATCAGCGGAAACACAACTCAGTCTTGAGATGAGCTTAATGCATCTTCTGATCATCGTAAAATCCTTTTCCAAGAGGCCGGGAAAAATCACAGGAGATGCGAAAAGAAGGTGGGGAATGATGCAAGAAAAAACGAAAAGTTGAATGACATTTGGTGGAACGGAGAAAGAACGGAGACGTAGTGCGTAGAACGACAGTTGACGCACTTTTGTGAATACCCTTGTAACATGTTCAGTCCAGCTAAGATTTTCAGATATTGTAACACCAAGATACTTAAAGCTGCAACATCTGTCGAACACCAAGCCGTCAAGAGAAACGCGAGGAATTTCTTGATGGAGGGCTAAACGATGCTGTCCAATCATGTTGGAAAATACAATTTCGCTGCATTTAGAAGGATTCAACGATAAACCAATCGCGGAGGACCATTGACCAATGTTCGTTACCATTGATCCTAAGGCATGTTGCTCGATCAGACGATTTTGATTTACTGCAATGGCAACATCATCAGCGTATTTGAGGGTAAGTGCAAATAGGTCAGAGGGAAGATCAGAAATATAAAGGGAAAATAGAAATGGGGACAATATTGCACCTTGAAGGACACCACGGGGAATAGCTATTTCACGGGAGGTTTGGCCGTTCGCGACTGTGTATTGGATACGACCTTCAAAATAAGATGTCAGCCAATGAAGAATATTTGCAGTGACGCCATGATCAGATAGTTTTTGAAGTAAGTTGTTTCTTAGAACACTGTTAAAGGCATTTGTGTAATCCAAAATTGTAGTGAATGGAGATTTTTACAAGAGATCCTGGGTTTAAAGAACATAATAACGACTCATGTTATGCGCCTCATACCGAAAAAAGAAACGCATCAGCCTCCTCATCTCGAAATATCATTCCGCACAGATGATATGAAGGATAGAATACTCGAGGCGTGGTATCAATGTCGAAAACTTGCACCTGAAATTCGTATTCGGTTTGTATACGACATAAAAAGCACGAACACTATTGTTCCTGACATGACTTTGCTACCAAGTCAATCAAATGCGCCTAAGACAAAAAACGTGAAGCAGCCGATCAATTCTGGGTCAGCGAATCTACTACTATGAGCTCTTCATCGTCAATAAAAATCTAATTTCTATCATGCTGTTACACCAATGCTCGGAGCTTTCTGGGCAAGTTCACTAAACTGTATTCACGTGTGACCGTGGCGTCTTGGGATTTAATTGCAGTGACGAAAACCTGTTTGTGTAATTATATACACGAATCTGAAATTAAAATTTCTCATATGATGATTTACAGAAAAGATCGAGCAACAAAAGTTGGAGGTGTTCTCCTCTACTTACATGAAAGCATCCACTGCACTTTACTTCCTTCCCCCGAGTAAGATTTCTCAGATACTTTGTTTTGCTCTTTTGATCTACATGATAAACGTAAGTGCCTCTTAGCGTTGATTTATCGACCTTCTTCTTCATCATCTGCCGCTGAAACTGTTTTGCATTGAAGCTCACATATTCACATTCGCTCCTCCTCGGTGATTTCAATGGACCGACAGCGTTACTCCTTGCAAGGTGATTTTGGCGATCTTGTTCAGAAAACACCTACTGAGTGCAATCAGAAGGTGGCGAATTCAATCCACAATCTTTCGCACCAAACCGACACAGCATGTATCGATAGAATTAACGAACCCGTGATGTCGGAATGCTCACGTACAAAAGCCGTTCAAAACAATTAGCGAGCGCAGAATTCCATGATGATTGCAAGATAATTCCGCTTGAAAAAACAGCATTCGTACGTTCAAGAAATTCATTGCACGAAATTCTTGAACCCCGGTCAACCGATGAGTCCTTCGAAGGTGAAAACATGAAAATTTGTTTGGGGATTTTATATAATATTTAAAATACATCATGCAAATTAGAATTTTAATCATATGCTTTACGTTAAATGTATGCTTATATTCTAGCGCTATTTTGGTGTTTCGCAATAGCGCTATAATGTTTAAATACAATCATTATTATTTTGATTAGTTATGCATAATCAATTAACCGGATCTGAAGTTTTTTGAGAAAAATCTCGACAAACATTTTCGATTTCAAATGCGAGCAATCGGGAAGCATATTTGATTTGCATGGAAACATGTTGAGAGCTATCTGAATTCAATCGAGTAAACTACTTCATAAAAACAAAGTTGCAATAATCGGTCAATCACTCAGGTTTTGCTTTTTATTATGTGTGCGATGGAAATGAACAAAAATGAGCATTTGCATTCAAGATTGATCCTTACAGGTCCGTGTAGGCGATACTACCTCCGATTTCGCAAAATCTACGGGTGGGTTTCCCCAAGGTTCAGTACTAAGCGCAATACTCTTCCAGATATTCATCCATGATATGGAGTCGCAGTTCTCATGTCCCTGCTATATGTTTGCTGCTGATGTCGAATTCACCGTATCCTGTGATCACGATGATCTGTTGAGAGATATTACGAAGGTCATTAAAAAGTCACATGATTGGGACCTTCCCGTGAATTATAGTAAATGTCTTCTGGTGTCTGCAGCAGTCGATAAAATCACAGTAACTGAAACTTGAGGTAAGATCGATCCATCTACCAAAATATATATTTTTTTCAATCCTAACTTTCTCATCCTTTATCCTTGAAGAGCTTCTTACCCAAACCGATTAACACGAATTCCATCAGATGATAGTTACACTCTTTTCTGGAGCATGTACCAATTTCTACGTTTGAAGTTTGTCTGCATGATATACTTTCAGGAGCTTTAACTGTACATGATATTACCAAGCTATTATGTTTTACTTCAATATATTCCCATCGAAGGATTTCAATATCTCATTCAATGAATAAGTGCATATCCCGAGAACAATCCGACTATAGTGTGAATTTGTTATTCTGCATAACGATGAAGTGAATTTCTTGAAATATAGTTGATTTTAATACTAATCACGAGTTTTTGGTTCATATACAGAACATCACCCTCGGTCACCCCACATGAGCTGTAACATCCAAAACAAGGCATACAGCAATAGCAAAACCGCAATAGTTACGGTTTTGAAAAATATACTTTACAACGTTCAGGGCGACAAATTCTTTCGGACAAAATAATTTGCAATAAGTCATTATCGGTCAAACGAACCGAAGAATGTGACGGCTTACAGTGAACCTGTTGGCCGTGAATTGAATATAACAACACCTCGAAAAATAACAGCTGCGCAAAGAACAAATCTTGATTTCGCATTCGTTCAACTCTCTGTTAGTAAGCGGTCAACATGTCCCCGTTTAATGGAAGTTGAGGAAACAACCGTGCTTTGCCCAAAATTGACGCGGAACATTAATCATTTCTTCCAACTCTGCAATTAGGACTTTTAGTAATCTTTGGAAATGGACCGGTTAAAAAAAGTGAACCCATCGCGATTAGACACTTCATCTGGATCATGTATATAACGTGTGCCTAATTACAAAATGTGTAACAATAATGACTCATAATTTATTAGTTACTAATTGCCATCCTGTCAATTGCATATAATAGATTTACCTATGAACCATGAAGCTCTGCACTCCTCCCCCAGAAATAACCGTTTTATTGAGCAAAAGAAATGTCATTCGAAATAATACTAATCACAAATAGAAAAACATTTGTTTTCCTCTTTCTGGTCAGTATTTTATCTTCATACAATTAACTTATCTAACTGCTTCGCCGATATATTTCTTATTTGCGAAGCATAACAATTAACTTACCATTTCCAGCAGTTTAACGATGAATCCCAACCTGAAAGATCGTTACAAACTGGATGGTGAAATCCATGCTGCAAAGTTTCTTGATCAATGTAACAGTAGAACGCGTATTAACGTATATATGCGAACCATTTTGCACACACGAACACATATTTTTGAAACAATGGTTGACTTATTAGAGTGCAACATTCCATGGTTCAGGCCAACTTAAAATTATGTGTGAAGAAAATCTAGCTGAAAATATTTTTAATGCTCAGCAAAAAGGCAATGATAACACCAAACTTGAGAATTCCATACAAACCTTTCAGTAGCAATCGATAACTCATTACCTCGCGTTAGTAAAAACTCACAACGTGTGAAAAGTAGCGGATTATCAATGACAATTTTTATAAAAAGCAGTATTAAAAATGTGCATCTTAAAAATTGCACTACCTGAATTTGGAGGAATCGATAGTTGTTAAAGAAGAAAATGGTTTATTTGGTCAATCAGACCAGCGGACAGAAAACATTTAAGCTCTGACTCCGCGAGCATTACGACCTGTTTAAGTCATAAACGATTAATATTTATATTTTTGTGATTGTCTAGTCAAGATCTATCGGATAATGCCATATTTCCTACACTGAAAGGTTACACTTTGATTTTACTTTTTCCGGATAATTGTCTCATAATTGTTCCAAGCAAGCAACATTTAAAAATGTTTAACGCATATAGTTGAATTTACACACACTCGAAAGAGCTGAATATTCTTCATCCTTCAAGCCCAAGCAGCTTTGTATCATGATCATGAAACTCTGTACCTTGTTTATCATTTTTGTCTAGCTTTGAGAATCTGACTCTGTATTGTCCGAGCATCAAGTTCGCCTTATCGAAATCTCGCAATCAACATTACATTGCCTGCATGAAATTGTCTCGTCCAGTTAACGCGAAACGATGACCCAAAAAACAGTACGGCCCAGTGAAAAAGATGTGCGAAAGGGCCTTTGCAAAGTCACGTCTTGTGACCTGTCATGTCTGTTCAGAGTGATTTTTGCTATCAGCGATACAGCATTAACGAATGTATTGAGGCGCTCACATCCCCATTCCTATTCAAAGACAATTCTATCGCAATAGTTTGCTACATGTGCAGACAAAGTTCACGAGGCCTCTGCGATCCAGCAACTGTACAGACAACCAATCAGGGACTAAGCTTAGATGCGCGAATTGTCAGCTGTGAATCATATTTGAAAAATCGAACTTAACCTCGATCACTTGTTAGACACGAAACCAGGGTCGTCTAAACTTAAACAAGCAATAAATGATGTTTGTATATTAGTAAATAACAAAGCTCTCACTGATCAAAGGAGCAGATGAAACATGTTTACGATAATAACCCAAGAAAAGCGAGTTCCCTAAACCCGGTACAAACAAAAAATTTTATGAAATCATGCGCTTTAGACAATTAAGTTTCCGGTGCGCACGCTCGAGGAAAATATAGCTATCAGAAGGTATACAAGTAGACGTACTTCAAAAAATTCGAACAATATATCAACCACAGTGTTCTCCGACTTAATTATAATATATACGTCTATGCCGAAACCTGCTGCTTTACTATTTGAGGCTCGAAAGCAGCACGACCGTAAGGTGCGGTTTACCAGTGATGAAAATACATCATGTTCTACCCACTTCATTATATCAGCTAACTATGGAACGTTATTCGCCACTCTCAGCTTAAAGTAACCCTAGACCACGAAAGATATCTAAAAGAAATATGGCTTAACGCCTACATGCTACGACGTAACTGAAAAACACACTGCCGTGTCTACCACCATATTTCATGTTGCGAGAGGAATGGCGAAACCATTTATCCCGTAGTCTTTTCCTACTTTTAGAAATCATTGTTGATTCTGTATATCATGAACGCGCAAGCTACGACCGTGAATAGTGAATAATCCTGGCAGAATCCATTACGATTTCAGAGGAAATTGCGATTTAAAATTTGTGGATAGCACGATTTCTGAAGTTGAATAAAGTGAGTTTAAATCCACTGAAAGTGATTCGTTTAAATGACGCAATGGCTGCTTTAAACATAAGTTTCCAAAATGGTTTTTTCTATCTGGATCCCTGGGTCTAAGTGAGTTCAGAGTATAACGTTTAAACATGAAAACAATGTGATGCATATGCAGGCGAAAACGTCCGCTGAAACGATTAAATAAATGTTGCTTGATCCGAAATCAATCGCGATCGAAATAGAAAACCTGAAACAATTTCCGATTCCGACGCTCAAGCTATATCAATTCAGGCAACGCCACAAACTACGCTAAGGATATCTCTTATTACTAATAGCATAACGCAAAACACCATGGTAAATCCGAATCCAGATAAGTCGAGCGAATAAGTTCAATTTACCCACGTAATTATTCACACATAAAACGATCAAATGCATCTATAAAAGCTCGAAACTTCTTATCAACAAATTAATCAAACCGTGCACGATTTGTAACGAATAGATGCCGGATATAGTCTTTCTAACAGAAACGCTGTTCCCTGGATCAATGCCTGATAATTAACTCTTCTTCGACCAGAATGTCATCAATCCTGGGTGACCATTTAGATGAAGGAAGAAGGGTTGCACTCTACTTTAATCAGTCGCTTATCTGTAGAGTTAGGAACGATAAGGTCATTGATATACCCCGACACAATTTGGTGCTCTCTGACTCATACTTCGAGAGACGTATGCTTTATTGGGGTGGTCCATCGTAATCTAACAACAACCAATGACTTTAACAATAAACTGATTGGTGGTTTGCACTTTGTGACAACTAAGTCCGAGTTTCATGTATTGATATTGGGGGATTTCAAACTTCCCCAGCTCTACAGTCGAGAGAATCATCCATCGCTGGCATTTGGCTATGCACTTCAAACCGTCTTGGATTACGCACACGCTTATAACAACGTTATTGGATTTAATCGTTCAAGGGGGCAAACAATTACATCGAATCCTACTGCTCTAGAGAATATTGTAATAAAACGGCCAATCGGACGAAGCAATCATGTTGTTTTATAAATTGAGTGCGTTTGTAGCGCTAGGCGGAACGGTGTCGGGATAAGATACATCTGAAGCGTGAACTCAGTTTGCCGATTTTCAACGCAATGGATTATCACCATTATATTGTTTTATCCGATTAATCATTATTTGTTTATTTTAAAGCACCTGGAATGATTACTAGACGAAAATATTATTCACGTTCTGAAGGAACCTTCTCAACAAAACAAATTCAAACTGCCGTCTGAAAGCTTGATGAAACAAGTGGCAGGAACAATAAGGTTTGATAATAGATAAAATCACAGCCGTTTCTTAAGCACAATATACACAACTTAGAAACACCGTTATCGCTAAATTCGCAAAGACAAACAACATTTTAAATAGCATTTGATTTATTGAATGCACCGCAATCCATCGCCTTTAAATAGACTCGTAATTTCAAGAACGAATATTAAACTACATTTTTGGCCAGGGTCTGGTTTTGAAGTATCCTTTAAACAGAACGATGATTCATGAGCATCATTTTATGCGTCAAAATCCACTAAGCCCTTTGGGGAATCCATCATTCAAAATGGGAAAACGAAGTATTCATTACTTTGACGGCGGAGGTGCATTTGCCAGCAAAGTGGATCATATGCGGAAATTATCAATCAAGGGGGGCAAGAAACATCGATAAGTCGATAAATTGTAACTTGATATAAGAAGCAAATCGTTAATATTTTTTTTAAATTCTGTTGGTTAAATTATTGTAATTGATGACATTTCGTGTATACGATTAAAGACAATTTCTTCTTCTTCTTTTTTCTTTTTTCAACTTAAGAAATATAAATCGTAAAAATCTCCAGGACCAGACGATATAACTCCAATGCTACTTCAAACATGTATTACGAAACTGCCTAAACCTGTATCTCACATGTTTATTAAGTTGCTTCAAGCTGGTGTGTTATCACAAGACTGGAAGCTGAGACAAATAACACACATTTACAAATTACGTTGCCGTTTGATGTCAGCAATTACAGGCCGGTAAAATCGCTGTCTTCGGTATCCAAATTTTAAAGCAAATAATGGCTGCAGAAATAGAGCAACATTAGGCTGTATCAGTGTTCTATCTTATGGTAAACAAAATAAACTATGGACATGAAGACGTGTCTTCAATGAGGCCAAATGTATCGGAGTTCGGGATGAGTTTCGATGAGTTTCCGCAAGGCACCAGTTTTTTTCCAACCGATTTGGGCATATAATTGTTCATTTATTGAGAAGTACTTCACGCTTGAAGAAAATGGATTATCTGCTGATATTTTTCTAAAGTATCAAGTTTGTGCGAAGTGATAAATTTGCAACTGATTTCGCGGAATGACTGGCTTGTTGTAAGGCACATGTCGTAACGACGTTGATGTCCACCGACCTCGGTATTGTTCACTTGTGTTAGACTTATCAGCACACACATCGTATTACAAAAACTTACCGTCTTTCCTGTAAATGTTCGCATTGTGTTACGAATACGAATCTTCCTATAGGCTATTTGCCTGGAAGATTATATCGGACTTTCCTGGGTAGGCTGATAATTGCGCACGTCAGATTATTATGTGCGCCTCAAATGCCTGAAGAGGAATCAGTTTGTGATTCTGTATTTTACCATCTTCGTTCTTTGTGAGAACCCTATATAACAGTTGCATACAAGTGTATCTTTGATAACCGCTTTGCTACTGTTTCAAATATCAATTTACCAGATTTCACTTTCTCCAACAGATCATGACATGCAGCCAGAATCCGGTATTGGTTTGTGAGGGACGGGATGTGAGCACCACAAAACATTGATAATTAACCACGTTCCCTATCTTAACGGCAACCGTCGATTTACCGGAACTGTTGTGTCAGCAGTGAAACTTTCTCTCTGAACTTTATGAATGGTTCAAAATCTTCGTACTTATGAGTAGTCTGCAGTTTATATTAGGAAATGAATCATGAGACTATCGTGTGCTCCGATTATATCCACATAAATCATTGAATCCGAGGCTACCAGATAAAAATGAATACCGCTTGAAGAAGAAGTATATTGTTTTGTTGCGTGTGTTGACTATGTACAATGATATTTAATATCTGACTTAATTAGAGAACAGATAACTGATTATTAACGATAAAAACAAATCGAAATGAAACGATAATATCTAAGTTAAGAAATTAGGTTAATACAAAACATACGACTATACAAATCGCTATAGCTATTTTTACCACTTATCCACTGTTTCAAGGCCAACTGAAGCTAAAAGTACTGTATTCACCTGATGATGGTAAAGTACCAGACACCGATAATGGAGTGTATTTTCGGGGTACGTGAGCAACACATTACTCTGGTCACCCATAAGCGCCGTAAATGCTTGACCACGAATCACTATGTGATATTGTGTTTGAACATCGTGGTTCCTTGTACGAACCATATGCAACATTGACATTCAAGCATAACTTTGTTTAAGACTTATTCG
Source organism: Atriophallophorus winterbourni (assembly GCA_013407085.1). NCBI lineage: Eukaryota > Metazoa > Platyhelminthes > Trematoda > Plagiorchiida > Microphallidae > Atriophallophorus > Atriophallophorus winterbourni. Next base: position 38,123 of record JACCGJ010016745.1, on the reverse strand, counting down.
CTTTCTCAAGGCCCACTGAAACTAATCTTATTGTCTCCACCTGATGACGGCAAACAGCCCTGCGTAATTTCTGTTCATTGCATAACAGAGAATGAAGATGGCGGATGAATGAAATCGCGTTGTTATAATTTAGCTTAAACCAAAAAAAATTTCGCTTGATCTGGAGATGTTTTTTTTCATTAAGTACTTAGTCCTGGTTGGGTATATTATAGATTCCCTAATGTCAATTGCGGCTGATTTTATTGAAGTTTATACGAATCAACCATCTGCGATCTTTTAGAAAAGCTAGATGAAACTCCGTTCAGACGACACATATAGTAAAATGGAAACGATGCAGTAAGGATACGCAAGAACCCTGCTCAATAAGGTCACTCAAAATCGTAAAGCCTTTCATATTTTCAACCGACTCACGAAGGGTGAGTCAAATAGTCGAGCATTCTACTCGAACATTGTATTCGTAAATCGCGATCAGTAATGTTGTCCCAAGCGGTTCAGTGCTCGACACAGCTTTTAGATTGATGTACATCGACAACCTTCAGAAACTCGTCACACCCAAGCACTGTAGTTTTGCTGATAATGCTAAATTTTTGGATGCGATTTAAGTCAAGCCTTATGAATCAACAGAAGAGTCGTAGCATTCAATTTACTTTCTATCGTTAGTAAGAATTGATGAAGGTTTCCTACACAAGCGGTTCATCAGGATCGAACGAATTGTCTTTCCTAGCATATACGTCACACGTATTGAGGTCAGGTTCAATATTCTACTTATCGATTTAGTTGTGCCTTCGAAATACAGTGTAGGTAATGTATCTAGTCAATTCGAACGGGTGTTTTCAGTCATAAAATAGCGTTCGACAAATTTTCTCAGATAATCGTGTTCAATAAGCATTTTACTCAACTTACGGTGCGCCGGTTTTCGTTTATTTTGTAGGCCGCACCAGTGTACTATCTTGTGATAATCAAAACAAACAAGGGACCTAAATTCTTGTATTGAATAAGCGAAAGTGTATAATGCTTCAGCATTAGTATCGACGAGTTTCCGATAGGCACATTATTTTATTTTCCTGAACGTTTTGCATATATCAGTATCTACCTATTAGTTCATGCATGTAGACAACATTAATCTGCGGTTAATTTTCTAATCTAACATGTTTGCGCCAAATGTGCCAACATTTTGCACTGCAAAATAGGTAATAGTTATCTAGTGTGAAGAACATGGTAAGAAATTTTTGAATCAGTTGTCGCTAGTTAACGTGAAATTACAACCAAAACAAATGAGCAATGCATGTCTACAAAACCTGGAAAATGTGTTTCCCACAAAATATTCATTTGCATGCTTTTCCGTCATTCACACCCCACGACCGGTTTCGTGCTGTTTGCATTCATCAGGTAGGGACAGTAAGATCAGGATCCGCATGCGCTTCAAAAACAGTGGAAGAATGGTAAACAAGGAGCGCTTGTATGCCACTGTTAGATAATGCTGGTACGACCAACCTGTTCAAAGCATGTGTCCAAACACATGTTAAATGGGGTAAACCCATAACCATGAAACAAAATATTCATTTGCATGCTTTTCCGTCATTCACACCCTTCGACCGATTTACCATTCTTTCACTGTTTCAAGCGCATGCGGGTCCTGATCTTACTGTCCCTACCTGATGAGTGCAAACAGCACTTAACCGGTCGTCGGGTGTGTGCTGGATTTCATATCTATGTATATTAATAGAAGTTATCGAAATAAATATTGATACAGATATTTCCACTTCGTTTTTTTACGTAAAGCTTCATGATTGTTAATAAGATAAACATGATGGTATCTACTTCTTTATTGACGAAATGTTTTCTGCACATTTCTCTAAGGAAAACTGGTTGTAATGAATAATCCTCGGGCACCGAAGGACACCCGAAAATTTAATTGTGAGATCGCCAGTCCCGGGTTAAGATCACCAATCGCCGGTAATGAACACACAATCCAGGTGGCGGAAAACGATGCATCGGTGCCATTCGTGAATCGCATTGTGGGACAATCGGAAAATAGACGGACTGTGTTGACTGACGAACCCTTCTCCATTTTTGCCATGCAATCACCCAATCAAATGAAGAACCCACATGGAGTTTCACCTCATCCAGTAGAACGGATGATGTAAGTTTAATTGCATGGAAGACACATAACCTTTTCGGAAATTTGCGAATGTATTTTTTATGTAGCCTAAATTTGGAAGAATATAACGGAGCCTGAACATTAGGGTAAATTGAAAAGTCGTAAGAAATATATTCTGCGATAATAGGCGATTTTAAATGTTTTCGTCATTATGAGTTCTGAAACTGTGAACAGCTCCTGAGCTAAAGTGACACAGCGATCATTTGCAGGATGCGAACGAATATCGAAATTCGAAATATGTGACAGTACCCGTGGTCCAGGCTTTTGACATCCTTCTGTTAAAATATATTTTTCAGCTATTCAAACAGTAATTAGCTTAGCTGCTGATCTCAAAGTTCTAATCAGGCAAGTCTGATTCTGCGCACTCGGGGATGTTTTTTGCGTTCGATCGACGCAATTTCCGTAGTAAAATTGAGTACTTTATCTCCACCGACAGCTGTTGCGTCATGGATGTTTTCATTACTGTTTATTAAAATTTGACTTCTAACAAACTGACAATTTTGGTTTAGGGCATATTTGTACGCTAGATCGCACATCAATCAACTGGTGTAGCAACTGTTAGATTTATTTCATTTTGAAGGACACATATTGTTCGTAAATATGCTCATCGTCTGAAGTCTGCAAAATCGTAGTCAAGATGCATCAATTCTGCTATTTACACAGTCGCCGTCTGCTGCGATATGCGATTAGCATAAATTAAAAGTGGCTTTCGTCTTGTCCATCAAAAAGTCCATTTTAATATACGTATTAGTCGAAAGGACTCTATTGACCGCTGCCAAAATACTCACCTTGGTTGATGAAATATATCTTGCCAAAAATCTATGTTATCCGCAATAAATGACAAATAATGACCAGTAGGCGATTTCCCTGCATACGTCGATGTAAACCCAGCATTTTCTGAACGTCGAGCAGAATAGTTCCAAGTGAAACGGCCCATTCCAGTTCATCATTTACTCTGGTCTGTTCACACCAATATAACTCAAACAAATACGCCGAGTGGGAAAATTAGTTTTCAAAGTTTGAAAAGCGTACTTTTAATATGTCCTTCTGGTTAACAAACGTGATTTCAGGCAACGAGTCAATCCATTTACCGTGAAACTGATATAACAACTAAACTAATTTGAATGCGAATGCCGAACCATATTTCAAGTTCACATTCGCGTACATTTTGTATTTGGGAAAATTTAAGCAGACGTTGATCTAATAAATAGATATCGATAAGATAATGTGGGTTTCAACCAATTGTGGTTATAAAGCGAGCAATTCACAAATCTACAGTAGAAAGTCAATAATTAGATTGTAAAACTTAGTATAAAACTTACATGTTAAATGTATGTATAAAGAATGATGTTTGATTGCATATATAAGATCAAATATTCATCAAATTGGACGGAACGTTCTCCACATTTACAGCAAGGGAATATCTAGATTATATCATACACGGCTTCGAGGTGATGCCAGCAGAGAATGCGTGTACTTGCGATGTGAACGACGCAAGTCATTCGTTAACCACAATATTGCTACAAGTGTCCGATGAAATGTCGATTTTATTCTGACAGTGTACATTATCGTCCAAAATTAAATATTCCTTACTCCAATAACTCTTTTAACAGAGCTCCAGGTCAGGATTTAAGTTCATAAGCTTAGTGTCGATCAGACACGCTTTTTAAAATGATTTTACAACTTGCCATTTTGATGTTAAATGATCGATAATATATATACCTCAATATACTATCTATTCAAGTTCACAAACATACCGTAATTATGTTCTGCTTCTGAGTACTAGATAGTTCACACATTAGAATTTGCTTAGACTTGACAAATAATGTTTGACGTCATCAGCTGGATGAACACTAATCTTAGGTCCCGATTTTTCAGACACTCGATGTATGACAAATTTTGAGAATTGCGAATTCTGTTTTGAGATTCCTTCCTCGTCATTAAATCATTCAGCACGTATTTTGTACATTGAAGGTAAACCTCTAATCCAAACGAAACCGCAACATGAGAAATTTGTGTTTGGAATACCACTTCATCTCTCCTGCGATTACACATATATTGAGGCAAATACTCCCATCCAAATTGAATGGTTCAAAGATAATATTCCAATAATCAGTTCGTCTTTAACGACAACGGAAAGGTTCGTTACATATATCAACTAATTTATGTTGACTCGAAAATGTTTGAAGATGTTAAAGATCAATCGAGTAGTCATTTATGCGAGAACGTAATTTGAAAACAGTCAATTAGACTAGATTTCGGTAATGTTTTTTCTTACGAATCAGTAGCATCTTCAGATCAATGTGATTAGTCAGAACATACAAACCCATTAAGTAGCACTTTCCATGTTCTGACTACCACTCTTGGTCTAACGAAGCATCTGTGCCCCAAGTGTAACTGTGCACAATACTGCTCTAACCGATTGTTTTCAAATATTGTCTTTATCATTGAGATTACATTATCATGAATACAACCTTAGATGCCTCATTCACACACCATTTTGGCCAGAAATGTTCAAATAACGCGTAGAGAAAATACACATATTCATATGAATATAAAGTGTTATCAATTAAGGATACCTCGCCAAGAGTGTTTTTGATAGTTTCTCTTCTTTACCTATTATTTAGTGAGTTCACGTGATTTAGCATCACATCAAAAATACACACAAATCCTGTTTTCCTTTTGCTTCAGATGCTACCGCATTGGTTTCGCAGCAAATCTATTCTCTTATTATACGAATTTACGTTTCGAAACTGCAGTTTTTCGAAGAGCCTCATTGCTATTTACAATTTCGCTGATTTAGTTACTGTTAGAGTTGACTTAATTGCATGAATCCAAACTGCTTTGACGCTCAATTTACTTGCTATTCGACGTAGCTCGGCTGATTCTCACAGGCACATCTTCAAAACATTAAGATGAAGTATTTCGCAAAGACATTATACGACAACCTATTTGTGAACCATTGCACACATGTAGATTAAAATCAAAATCAAATTATTATATGACACTGTTACAACCATCTTTCACGTGTTTTCTAAGCAAAGTGTTACGTGATTCCGATTTAATTATAAATCATTAATTATAATGTATTTGAAGAAACATTATATTTAACAGTTTAGCGAATTCTTGCGTATCTAACTGTCATCAATGAACTTCTCTACTATATTCTATAACAAAACGAGTTTGCCAAACACATATAAATCCTTTGAAGTATGAAAATAAAAAAATTAATGATGATTTCCTTATCTTTTGAAAGTTTCTCGAGCTGCGAAATATATTAGAAAAGAAGCCGTTTATGATTCAATGTAAATTGTCCAACCGCTACGGATGGACGATACACAACGCTAAGATCGGTTACGATGGAGCCGTCCCATCAAACAAGTTCAAATGTCTAAAATTTAAAAAAACAGCTTATTTTGGGGGAGCTTGATAGTTCCCCAACATTTCCAGTGGATTCAATTTTTATTAGCAAACCGCTGGGGTCCATAGGGATGGAGTATATTTCCAGTTTTGTGCGTACATGATTACAAACCCCGGATATCGTGCGAAGCTCATATTTTTTCGAATATTTTGGTGTCGTAAGTGGACGAGTAACTTAGATTTTCTCCACATCCAATTATGAAAAATGCTTCTAGTGTCGTGCAGACAAAAAACTTGCAACATGTGTAAAGGTTTGTTTACCGTATTTACTGGAAGGCCCCTGGTGACGACGAAATTCAAACTGAGCTCATCAAATGCGGTAGGGCAGCATTATTACAGCCTTTTCACCATTTGCTTCTTCAGTGCTGGCAGGAAGGGGGTGTCCCACAAGAGATGCGAGACACAAAGATCATCACGCTATTTAAAAATAAGGGTGACAGGTACGACTGCAACAATTACAGAGGAATGTCCCTTCTGAATGTTGTAGGCAAATTGTTTGCTAAAGTCTTACGGATCCGGCTGCAAGTTTTAGCTGATAGAATTTACTCCGAATCTCAATGTGGCTTCCTCAATGGAAGTTCAACCATTGACATGATCTCCCTGAGACAACTTCAAAAAACGTGTCGGGAACAGCGTATGCCATTATATGCTGTTTTTATTGATTTAACTAAGGCATTCGACTACGTCAGCAGGGAGGGTCTTTTCAAAATGCTTGATCTGATAGGCTGCCCCCCAAGGCTGCTCAGACTCGTTATTTCGTTTCACTCAGGCATGAAAGGCTCAGTCCATTTTAACGGTTGCAGTTCAGAAGCTTTTGAGATTCGCCGAGGCGTCAAACAAGGGTGTGTTCTTGCTCTCACGCTGCTCGGCATTTTCTTTGCTCTGCTTCTGAAGCACGCTTTTAGGACGAGAACAGAAGGCATTTACATACGCATGCGAAGTGATGGTAAGCTTTTCAATCTGAACCGGTTGAGAAAACCAACCAAAGTACCTGATGTGATAATCCGTGACCTGTTGTTTGCCGACGATGCAGCCTTTATTTCTCACTCCCAAAAGAACCTACAGTCGCGAATGGACTGTTTTTCGTCGGCATGCAAAGACTTTGGGCTAACAATCAGCATGAGCAAGACCAAAGTCCTTGGTCAAGGGACTGTGTCGCCACCAATCATCACTGTTGGAAACTGTCAGCTCGAACCAGTACATCATTTCACATATCTTGGTTCAACCGTTGTGGATAACCTCTCGCTAGACACGGAGATTGATAAGCGGATTGGCAGAGCAGCTTTAATTTGAACTCTCGTGTTTGCGGTAACCGCAAGCTGACTGTAAAGACAAAGATGATGGTATACAGCGCTTGCGTACTAAATGCTTTGCTATACGGCAGTGAAACCTGGACCACCCACGCAAGACACGAACGGAAGCTGAATGCTTTCCATCTGCGAAACATCCGTCATATCTTGAACATATCGTGGATGGACAGAGTGACTAACGCTGAAGTGCTTTCAAAAGCTGGTCTACAAAGCATGTTACCCCTATTAAGCCAGCGCCGCCTGCGGTGGCTTGGCCATGTCTATAGAATGGAAAATGGTCGTATTCCGAAAGATCTACTCTACGGTGAGTTGCAATTAGGAAGTCGACCATTGGGCAGACCGCACTTGCGGTACAAATATGTTTGCAAAAGTGATATGAAAGCTCTTGACATTGACCCCGCAAGCTGGGAAGAACTTGCTCTTGCCCGCTCACTTTGGAGGCATTGTGTAAAGCGTCGTTTGCAAGCCGGGGAGGTGCACATACAGCTCTTGGCTGATGAACGCAGATCACGCCGCCGTCGTGCAACTGATGCAATACAACAGAGTTCTGAATATCGTTGCAAGCGCTGCGGGAGAGATTGTTCCTCCCGAATCGGACTGTTTATTCATTCCAAAAGCTGCAATACATGAAATTCATGCGATGTGATGTACATCCATGGTCGACATCGACCGAAGGAGGCCAACAACAACAACAACAGCAACCGTATTTACTTCCCCTGTCTTGCATGTGGGTAAATAATTTGCACCAAACTTTGTGCCGGATGTCCTAGCAACATTTTATGCGCAAGCCTTTTGTCCAAAGGATGTGGCCCTGGCGACAACTTTGCCAGGTTTAATAGACATGGGAAGCCAACGTGATGTCCATGTGAATCTTACGGTTGTTTGAAACAATTGACGCATGCCAAACGTTAACAAATCCCTGGGGAAGACTGAATAACATCGGTTATTCTGAAGTCATATCATCTTGACCTTTGCTGCTCATTATGTGATTTATTTAAACACTCATTAAATATTGGAATTGTACCAGCTGTCTGAAAAACCGCAGTCATTACACCAATCTATATATGTGGCAGTCGTTCGGATCCGGCCAATTACCGCCCTGTGACACTGTGTTCAGTGGTGGCTAAAGGTTTTGGAACGCTTGGTGTGTGAAAGTGTTATCGGCCACCTCCCATGTACAGCAAGAATTTAGACAAACTTAGTCATGCTTGTGGTCCAAAGGATGTCGCGCCCTGAGCGGTTTGGGACATAAGCTCACATTTTCAAAAATGGTCTAATGGCACGCTTCTTATATAGCCTCTGACAGCCAAGTCCAGTTCCGCGCCTGCACTCTTGAGCTTGTGTGACCCGACGGAACTGCTTCTACCTACTGGAGAAAAGAAGACTGGCGCTTCAAAACCAGCTTGAATTGGGCAGTTGGAGCTTGTAAGTCCAGAAAGGAGGTCCACCTATGGAAAGGAAAACCGTTGGCTCAAACCTCCACTGCGTTGTGGATGCATTTAATCATGGAAAAGCTTTTAGGAGTAAATCCAGAGAAATAATTCGGAGCCTGATTCGCGTTAGGCAGTCCTAAGTTGTATTGCATTCGTCCTGCTAACTCCTGCGACAGCATCGTTTTCCAAACGTATCAGATTATCTTTTCCTTTGGTTACAGTGGTGTCGTGGTGCATGGGTACAGCTAGTTCTCCATATTGAACTGTCCTGGCGTACAACTCAACACACCAAATGGAGAGGAAACTTGATTCCGCTTCTATGGAAAATAACACGGAAAGCAGCAGATACCGGTTAAAAGCTATGGCTCGACTGGCGTAGAGCTCAGCGCATGGGGATGCTTCTAACGGTAGGAAAGATTTTCAGATCTCATTGGACGGCTACCGCCCGCCTCAAGCTGTGCAACCCTCAGTCAATAAGATGCTGTCTCGCCACAGTCTGCTATCCTCATTTAGTGCATGGGGATTAGGAATCAACCGACAAGCAGACTGTATTTTTCCGCACCAGTGAAACGAATTACTAAACAATAAAGGTCAGTTCTTAAACTGGGAACCTGGAACGTCCGGTCCGTGCTTCCAGGATTGTATGACGACGTCTCGAATATCAGATGCGTAAGAGAATCAGCTGTGATTAACATTGAGCTAAAAAGGCTGAAGGTCGACGTGTCTGCGCTGCAAGAGATGCGATTACCAGACACAGAAAGGGATCACACGTTTTAGGAAATGAAGGGGTTCTGATGAGAATGGTTTTGGGTTTGCCGTGCGAACAGCCTATCAAAAACATCAGAATCGAGCGGCAGCGGGAGAGAACGAATTTGAACTCTAAATCTGAGGTGCATTATTGGTACCATTAACTTGGTCAACGATTATGCACCGACGCTCTCTGCGACACCGTCTGAAAAAGCTGCTTTTTATCATAACCTCACAACAGTCCTCAAAAACCTACCACAAAAACTGTGTAGTGGTATTGGGTGATTTCAATGCCAGAGTTGGTGCAGATTACGAGTCTTGGCAGAACTGTCTCGGAAGGTTCGGAGTAGGTAAAACCACTGAAAATGGACAACGTCTTTTAGAAATGTGCACACAGTTCAATATTTCTGTTAGTAACAATTTGTTTTATAAAACCACAGCATAAAGTCTTTTGGAAACATCCTTGCTCTAAGCATTGACATCAGCTTGAACTTATTATTGCTAGGCGCACTAATATAGGAAGCCTGCTCATCACCACATCATATCACAGCGCAGACTGCGACACTGATCACTCAGTTGCTTGTGCGAAACTAAATTGCTCCAGAATAGATTTCACCGCGTCAAATTATCTGCTAAGCCAAGGATAGACGTCACTCGCATGTGCGAAAACAATATACTTCTTCTTCAAGTGGTATTCATTTTTATCTGGTAGCCTCGGATTCAATGATTTATGTGGATATATTCGGAGCAAACGATAGTCTCATGATTCATTTCCTAATATAAACTGCAGACTACTCATAAGTACGAAGGATTTTGAACCATTCATAAAGTTCAGAGATAAAGTTTCACTGCTGACACAAGAGTTCCCGTAAATCGACGTTTGCAGTTAAGATAGGGAAAGTGGTTAATTATCAATGTTTTGTGGTGCTCACATTCCGTCCATTACAAACCAATACTGGATTCTGGCTGCATGTCATGATCTGTAGAAGAAAGTGAAATCAGGTTAATTGATATTTGAAACAGTAGCAAAGCGGTTATCAAAGATACACTTGTATGCAACTGTTATATAGGGTTCTCACAAAGAAAGAAGATGGTAAAATACAGAATCACAAACTGATTCCTCTTCACGCATTTGAGGCGCACATAATAATCTGACGTGCGCAATTATCAGCCTACCCAGGAAAGTCCGATATAATCTTCCAGGCAAATAGCCTATGGGAAGATTCGTATTCGTAACACAATGCGAACATTTACAGGAAAGACGGTAAGCTTTTGTAATACGATATGTGTGCTGATATGTCTAACACAAGTGAACAATACCGAGGTCGGTGGACATCAACGTCGTTACGACATGTGCCTTACAACAAGCCAGTCATTCCGCGAAATCAGTTGCAAATTTATCACTTCGCACAAACATGATACTTTAGAAAAATATCAGCAGATAATCCATTTTCTTCAAGCGTGAAGTACTTCTCAATAAATGAACAATTAAATGCCCAAATCGGTTGGAAAAAACTGGTACCTTGCGGAAACTCATCGAAACTCATCCCGAACTCCGATACATTTGGCCTCATTGAAGACACGTCTTCATGTCCATAGTTTATTTTGTTTACCATAAGATAGAACACTGATACAGCCTAGATGTTGTTCTATTTCTGCAGCCATTATTTGCTTTAAAATTTGGATACCGAAGACAGCGATTTTACCGGCCTGTAATTGCTGACATCAAACGGCAACGTAATTTTTGTAAATGTGTGTTATTTGTCTCAGCTTCCAGTCTTGTGATAACACACCAGCTTGAAGCAACTTAATAAACATGTGAGGTACAGGTTTAGGCCGTTTCGTAATAGATGTTTGAAGTAGCATATCGTTATATCGTCTGGTCCTGGAGATTTTTACGATTTATATTTCTTAAGTTGAAAAAAGAAGAAAGAAGAAGAAGCAATTGTCTTTAATCGTATACACGAAATGTCATCAATTACAATAATTTAACCAACAGAATTTAAATAAAATATTACCGATTTGCTTTTTACATCAAGTTACAATTTATCGACTTATCGATGTTTCTTGCCCACCTTGATTGATAATTTCCGCACATGATCCACTTTGCTGACAAATAAATCTCCGCCGTCAAAGTAATAAATACTTCGTTTTCCCATTTTGAATGATGGATTCCCCAAAGGGCTTAGTGGATTTTGACGCATAAAATGATGCTCATGAATCATCGTTCTGTTTACAGGATACTTCAAAACCAGACCCGGGCCAAAAATGTAGTTTAATATTCGTTCTTGAAAGTATGAGTCTATTTAAAGGCGATGGATTGCGGTGCATTCAATAAATTAAATGCTATTTAAAATGTTGTTTGTCTTTGCGAATTTAGCGATAACGGTGTTTCTAAGTTGTGTATATTGTGCTTAAGAAACGGCTGTGATTTTATTTATTATCGAACATTATTGTTCCCATTACTTGTTTCATCAAGCTTTCAGACGGCAGTTTGAATTTGTTTTGTTGAGAAGGTTCCTTCAGAACGTGAATAATATTTTCGTCTAGTAATCATTCCAGGTGCTTTAAAATAAACAAATAATGATTAATCGGATAAAACAATATAATGGTGATAATACATTGCGTTGAAAATCGGCAAACTGAGTTCACGCTTCAGATGTATCTTATCCCGACACCGTTCCGCCTAGCGCTACAAACGCACTCAATTTATAAAACAACATGATTGCTTCGTCCGATTGGCCGTTTTATTACAATATTCTCTAGAGCAGTAGGATTCGATGTAATTGTTTGCCCCCTTGAACGATTAAATCCAATAACGTTGTTATAAGCGTGTGCGTAATCCAAGACGGTTTGGAGTGCATAGCCAAATGCCAGCGATGGATGATTCTCTCGACTGTAGAGCTGGGGAAGTTTGAAATCCCCCAATATCAATACATGAAACTCGGACTTAGTTGTCACAAAGTGCAAACCACCAATCAGTTTATTGTTAAAGTCATTGGTTGTTGTTAGATTACGATGGACCACCCCAATAAAGCATACGTCTCTCGAAGTATGAGTCAGAGAGCACCAAATTGTGTCGGGGTATATCAATGACCTTATCGTTCCTAACTCTACAGATAAGCGACTGATTAAAGTAGAGTGCAACCCTTCTTCCTTCATCTAAATGGTCACCCAGGATTGATGACATTCTGGGCGAGGAAGAGTTAATTATCAGGCATTGATCCAGGGAACAGCGTTTCTGTTACAAAGACTATATCCGGCATCTATTCATTACAAATCTTGCACGGTTTGATTAATTTGTTGATAAGGAGTTTCGAGCTTTTATAGATGCATTTAATCGTATTATGTGTGAATAATTACGTGGGTAAATTGAACTTATTTGCTTGACTCATCTGGATTCGGATTAGCCATGGTGTTTTGCGTTATGCTTCTAGTAATAAGTGATATCCTTAGCGTAGTTTGTGGCGTTGCCTGAATTGGTATAGCTTGAGCGTCGGAATCGGAAATTGTTTCAGGTTTTCTATTTCGATCGCGATTGATTTCGGATCAAGTAACATTTATTTAATCGTTTCAGCGGACGTTTTCGCCTGCATATGCATCACCTTGTTTTCATGTTTGAACGTTATACTCTAAACTCACTTAGACCCAGGGATCCAGATAGAAAAAAACATTTTTGAAACTTATGTTTGAAGCAGCCATTGCGTCATTTAAACGAATCACTTACAGTGGATTTAAAATCACTTTATTCAACTTCAGAGATCGTGCTATCCACAAATTTTTAATCGCAATTTCCTCTGAAATCGTAATGAATTCTGCCAGGATTATTCACTATTCACGGTCGTAGCTTACGCGTTCATGATTTACAGAATCAACAATGATTTCTAAAAGTAGGAAAAGACTACGGGATAAATGGTTTCGCCATTCCTCTCGCAACATAAAATATAGTGGTAGACACGGCAGTGTGTTTTTCAGTTACGTCGTAGCATGTAGGCGTTAAGCCGTATTTCTTTTAGATATCTTTCGTGGTCTAGGGTTACTTTAAGCTGAGAGTGGCGAATAACGTTCCATAGTTAGCTGATAAAATGAAGTGGGTGGAACATGATGTATTTGCATCACTGGTAAACCGCACCTTACGGTCGTGCTGCTTTCGAGCCTCAAATAGTAAAGCATCAGGTTTTGGCATAGACGTATATATTATAATTAAGTCGGAGAACCCGGCGGTTGATAGATTGTTCGAATTTTGTGAAGTACGTCCACTTGTATACCTTCTGATAGGTATATTTTCCTTGAGCGTGCACACCGGAAACTTAATTGTCTAAAGCGCATGATTTCATAAGATTTTTTTTGTACCGGGTTTAGGGAACTCGCTTTTCTTGGTTTATTATCGTAAACATGTTTCATCTGCTCCTTTGATCAGTGAGAGCTTTGTTATTTACTAATATACAAACATCACTTATTGCTTGTTTAAGTTTAAGTTTAGACGACCCTGGTTTCGTGTCTAACAAGTGATCGAGGTTAAGTTCGATTTTTCAAATATGATTCACAGCTGACAATTCGCGCATCTAAGCTTAGTCCCCGATTGGTTGTGTGTACAGTTGCTGGATCGCAGAGGCCTCGTGAACTTTGTTTGCACATATAGCACACTATTGGGATAGAACTGTCTTTGAATAAGGAATGGGGATGTGAGCGCCTCAATACATTCGTTAATGCTGTATCGCTGATAGCAAAAATCATTCTGAACAGACAAGACAGGTCACAAGACGTGACTTTGCAAAGGCCCTTTGCCACATCTCTTTCACTGGGCCGTACTGTTTTTTGGGTCATCGTTTCGCGTTAACTGGAGGAGACAATTTCATGCAGGCAATGTAATGTTGATTGCGAGATTTCGATAAGGCGAACTTGATGCTCGGACAATACAGAGTCAGATTCTCAAAGCTAGACAAAAATGATAAACAAGGTACAGAGTTTCATGATCATGATACAAAGCTGCTTGGGCTTGAAGGATGAAGAATATTCAGCTCTTTCGAGTGTGTGTAAATTCAACCATATGCGTTAAACATTTTTAAATGTTGCTTGCTTGGAACAATTATGAGAACAATTATCCGGAAAAAGTAAAATCAAAGTGTAACCTTTCAGTGTAGGAAATATGGCATTATCCGATAGATCTTGACGAGACGATCACAAAAATATAAATATTAATCGTTTATGACTTAAACAGGTCGGAATGCTCGCGGAGTCAGAGCTTAAATGTTTTCTGTCCGCTGGTTTTATTGACCAAATAAACCATTTTCTTCTTTAACAACTATCGATTCCTCCAAATTCAGGTAGTGCAATTTTTAAGATGCACATTTTTAATACTGCTTTTTATAAAAATTGTCATTGATAATCCGCTACTTTTCACACGTTGTGAATTTTTACTAACGCGAGGTAATGAGTTATCGATTGCTACTGAAAGGTTTGTATGGAATTCTCAAGTTTGGTGTTATCATTGCCTTTTTGCTGAGCATTAAAAATATTTTCAGCTAGATTTTCTTCACACATAATTTTAAGTTGGCCTGAACCGTGGAATTTTGCACTCTAATAAGTCAACCATTGTTTCAAAAATATGTGTTCGTGTGTGCAAAATGGTTCGCATATATACGTTAATACGCGTTCTACTGTTACATTGATCAAGAAACTTTGCAGCATGGATTTCACCATCCAGTTTGTAACGATCTTTCAGGTTGGGATTCATCGTTAAACTGCTGGAAATGGTAAGTTAATTGTTATGCTTCGCAAATAAGAAATATATCGGCGAAGCAGTTAGATAAGTTAATTGTATGAAGATAAAATACTGACCAGAAAGAGGAAAACAAATGTTTTTCTATTTGTGATTAGTATTATTTCGAATGACATTTCTTTTGCTCAATAAAATGGTTATTTCTGGGGGAGGAGTGCAGAGCTTCATGGTTCATAGGTAAATCTATTATATGCAATTGACAGGATGGCAATTAGTAACTAATAAATTATGAGTCATTATTGTTACACATTTTGTAATTAGGCACACGTTATATACATGATCCAGATGAAGTGTCTAATCGCGATGGGTTCACTTTTTTTAACCGGTCCATTTCCAAAGATTACTAAAAGTCCTAATTGCAGAGTTGGAAGAAATGATTATTGTTCCGCGTCAATTTTGGGCAAAGCACGGTTGTTTCCTCAACTTCCATTAAACGGGGACATGTTGACCGCTTACTAACAGAGAGTTGAACGAATGCGAAATCAAGATTTGTTCTTTGCGCAGCTGTTATTTTTCGAGGTGTTGTTTTATTCAATTTACGGCCAACAGGTTCACTGTAAGCCGTCACATTCTTCGGTTCGTTTGACCGATAATGACTTATTGCAAATTATTTTGTCCGAAAGAATTTGTCGCCCTGAACGTTGTAAAGTATATTTTCCAAAACCGTAACTATTGCGGTTTTGCTATTGCTGTATGCCTTGTTTTGAATGTTACAGCTCATGTGGGGTGACCGAGGGTGATGTTCTGTATACTAACCAATAACTCGTGATTAGTATTAAAATCAACTATATTTCAATAAATTCACTTCATCGTTATGCAGAATAACAAATTCACACTATAGTCGGATTGCTCTCGGGATATGCACTTATTCATTGAATGAGATATTGTAAATCCTTCGATGGGAATATATTGAAGTAAAACATAATAGCTTGGTAATATCATGTACAGTTTAAGCTCCTGAAAGTATATCATGCAGACAAACTTCAAACGTAGAAATTGGTACATGCTCCGGAAAAGAGTGTAGCTATCATCTGGTGGAATTCGTGTTAATCGGTTTGGGTTAGAAATTCTTCAAGGCCTAAAGGATGAGAAAGTTAAGATTGAAAAAAATATATATTTTGGTAGATGGATTGCTATTTAATGACATTTCTTGTTTTGGCGAATATCATTGATCTGTCTAAGTTCCTTTGGCATAAATGAACTTTACATGAATACTGCTTTAATTCATTATCAGTTTAGTTAAGTTCATCTGTCAAACAACTCTGAATAGCTGATAAGCCAATCGAGCTTCCAGAATTTGTGTCGTTATAGAGATTCAAAGGACGCCCACTGCGGTGAAAGTTGGTATCCTCGTCGTATGCGATTATACATCAGGTGTTTTCCAGGCCCTCAAGTTTCACTTACTGTGATTTTATCGACCGCTGCAGACACCAGAAGACATTTACTATAATTCACGGGAAGGTCCCAATCATGTGACTTTTTAATGACCTTCGTAATATCTCTCAACAGTTCATCGTGATCACAGGATACGGTGAATTCGACATCAGCAGCAAACATGTAGCAGGGACATGAGAACTGCGACTCCATATCATGGATGAATATCTGGAAGAGTATTGCGCTTAGTACTGAACCTTGGGGAAACCCACCCGTAGATTTTGCGAAATCGGAGGTAGTATCGCCTACACGGACCTGTAAGGATCAATCTTGAATAAAAATGCTCATTTTTATTCATTTCCATCGCACACATAATAAAAACAAAACCTGAGTGATTGACCGATTATTGCAACTTTTATTTTTATGAAGTAGTTTACTCGATTGAATTCAGAAGGCTCTCAACATGTTTCCATGCAAATCAAATATGCTTCCCGATTGCTCGCATTTGGAATCGAAAATGTTTGTCGAGATTTTTCTCAAAAAAACTTCAGATCCGGTTAATTGATTATGCATAACTAATCAAAATAATAATGATTGTATTTAAACATTATAGCGCTATTGCGACACACCAAAATAGCGCTAGAATATAAGCATACATTTAACGTAAAGCATATGATTAAAATTCTAATTTGCATGATGTATTTTAAATATTATATAAAATCCCCAAACAAATTTTCATGTTTACACCTTCGAAGGACTCATCGGTTGACCGGGGTTCAAGAATTTCGTGCAATGAATTTCTTGAACGTACGAATGCTGTTTTTTCAAGCGGAATTATCTTGCAATCATTATGGAATTCTGCGCTCGCTAATTGTTTTGAACGGCTTTTGTACGTGAGCATTCCGACATCACGGGTTCGTTAATTCTATCGATACATGCTGTGTCGGTTTGGTGCGAAAGATTGTGGATTGAATTCGCCACCTTCTGATTGCACTCAGTAGGTGTTTTCTGAACAAGATCGCCAAAATCACCTTGCAAGGAGTAACGCTGTCGGTCCATTGAAATCACCGAGGAGGAGCGAATGTGAATATGTGAGCTTCAATGCAAAACAGTTTCAGCGGCAGATGATGAAGAAGAAGGTCGATAAATCAACGCTAAGAGGCACTTACGTTTATCATGTAGATCAAAAGAGCAAAACAAAGTATCTGAGAAATCTTACTCGGGGGAAGGAAGTAAAGTGCAGTGGATGCTTTCATGTAAGTAGAGGAGAACACCTCCAACTTTTGTTGCTCGATCTTTTCTGTAAATCATCATATGAGAAATTTTAATTTCAGATTCGTGTATATAATTACACAAACAGGTTTTCGTCACTGCAATTAAATCCCAAGACGCCACGGTCACACGTGAATACAGTTTAGTGAACTTGCCCAGAAAGCTCCGAGCATTGGTGTAACAGCATGATAGAAATTAGATTTTTATTGACGATGAAGAGCTCATAGTAGTAGATTCGCTGACCCAGAATTGATCGGCTGCTTCACGTTTTTTGTCTTAGGCGCATTTGATTGACTTGGTAGCAAAGTCATGTCAGGAACAATAGTGTTCGTGCTTTTTATGTCGTATACAAACCGAATACGAATTTCAGGTGCAAGTTTTCGACATTGATACCACGCCTCGAGTATTCTATCCTTCATATCATCTGTGCGGAATGATATTTCGAGATGAGGAGGCTGATGCGTTTCTTTTTTCGGTATGAGGCGCATAACATGAGTCGTTATTATGTTCTTTAAACCCAGGATCTCTTGTAAAAATCTCCATTCACTACAATTTTGGATTACACAAATGCCTTTAACAGTGTTCTAAGAAACAACTTACTTCAAAAACTATCTGATCATGGCGTCACTGCAAATATTCTTCATTGGCTGACATCTTATTTTGAAGGTCGTATCCAATACACAGTCGCGAACGGCCAAACCTCCCGTGAAATAGCTATTCCCCGTGGTGTCCTTCAAGGTGCAATATTGTCCCCATTTCTATTTTCCCTTTATATTTCTGATCTTCCCTCTGACCTATCTGCACTTACCCTCAAATACGCTGATGATGTTACCATTGCAGTAAATCAAAATCGTCGGATCGAGCAACATGCCTTAGGATCAATGGTAAGGAACATTGGTCAATGGTCCTCCACGATTGGTTTATCGTTGAATCCTTCTAAATGCAGCGAAATTGTATTTTCCAACATGATTGGACAGCGTCGTTTAGCCCTTTATCAAGAAATTCCTCGCGTTTCTCCTAACGGCTTGGTGTTCGACAGATGTTGCAGCTTTAAGTATCTTGGTGTTACAATATCTGAAAATCTTAGCTGGACTGAACATGTTACAAGGGTATTCACAAAAGTGCGTCAACTGTCGTTCTACGCACTACGTCTCTGTTCTTTCTCCGTTCCACCAAATGTCATTCAACTTTTCGTTTTTTCTTGCATCTTTCCCCACTTTCTTTTCGCATCTCCTGTGATTTTTCCCGGCCTCTTGGAAAAGGATTTTACGATGATCAGAAGATGCATTAAGCTCATCTCAAGACTGAGTTGTGTTTCCGCTGATGACATTCGTGACACTATTGTCAATCGTCATTTTCGTGAATGCAGCAGACTGATCGCGAACATTTCTACTGATAGTTTACATCCATTGAACAAAAGCCTTGTTTCTTGCAGATCTTTTTCCTCCACCCGAAGCCAGTAAGTTATTCCCTATTCAAGAACGAATAAATTTAGAAATTCTTTTATCCCATACTTGGCCCGATACATGGTACAGCAATCAAAAGCTGTTACAGAGTTGGAAGAACGCTTGACAATTTTCTAATGATGCCACGATGTCCCAGTTATTTTTCAAGTTAATTCTTCAAATTCCCCTAATCATTTGTCTAGCCCATGGTAACCTGACACTTTTTTAGCCCAAGTATTACTTTATTGTGTGGCACTTCATATATTTTATTTTATTTGCATTATATAACGAACCTAATTTATTGATGCTATGAAGTTGGAGAAACGCTCACCTATTTTTAATTCACGCTGTTTTTTTAATTCTTTTTTTATTCCCGTCACATTTGTCTAGCCCGTGGTAACCTGACACTTAATTGGCCCCTGTATGCGCACGCTATACATATTTTTGTATTGGTATTATGTGGAGAAATTAATCTATTGCTGAAAATTCGTGAACACGAATAAAGTCATTCTTCTTCTTCTTCTACTTCAATCGTGTTGCAAACGTTTGCTGGATTCGACTTCGTTCGAAATGGAAACACCATGAACTATAACAGCTCTGCTATTTGAAGCCTCCTTTGCTAGTTCCGGATTATTACGACGATTTTGCCGTTCTTCCCAAGGAACGTCCGGAAATATTCACACAGTCGATTTGTTTAAAAATAAGAGGGATGAGGCGAGCAACATATTTTCTACATCTTCGACGGACATAAGCATTACACGCAGTAACCTGGGTGTTTGCGCACGAGGTGAGTTCGGGGGTCTAAATAATCTCGTCAGCGACGCTGGTGAGGCATTGATGTCTAAGCTTCTGCAAAGGTCATTCCATTGTTCCCTATCATCTGTTCGCGTTGCTTTAGCGATGGCGAAGTTGATTCAATGAGATTACTACAAATTACCGTTAGATATTCAATGTTTGTCTTTTGGGGGTTTTAGTGTTCAAACTCTTTGGTCTAAGCTTGTGCACATCCTTTGGTAATTCTGAACTTTTACTCACCTGACTACAGGTCTGATTCGCAGGCTCATCGGTCGTACCGAGCTGTTAGAAGTGACCTTGGTCGATTTCTGGAGAAATCAGCGTTTCCGTAGTAGTTAGCGCTTCCCTGTAACACTTGCATGTAACAGTTCGCATAAATAGCAATTGAACACAAGTAACATTTAACTTGACGCAATCTGGGACTTATCAACTTATGACAAAGTTTGCACTTTTTACAAGCCTCGTCGTCAGGTTCATTTAAGGTCACGTCAGGTCCGTTTAAGGTCACGTTGACAGTCATCGTTACAATTTCGCGAGATCGAGTCGATACACTGAGCGAAGCGGTCCATTATCGATCGGTGTCTCTCGGTGGAGTGCAAAAACGAGTGGATGCGATGCAGTGCAATCCAACGGACAGTAAAATGGCGAACACTTTCACGTAAAGGGTGTTCTGTGAGATTTGATCCGACAATGTTGAAATAACTGTCAGTAAATTCCAAATAGCGAGATCTTCCTGATGGTATCCGAGTTGTTGCGTTATTCTGGATTGATAGCAATGTTGCACGCGTATGCAATGTTGGGTAGAAACTGGAAGTTTTAATTTTCGAGAATTCGCGTTTCTCCGACTTGAAAATAGTATATTCCGAATAAAGAAGTTGAGACGGGTTCAACGATATAAGAACCGTCTAGATCCGTTAATAGATCGAGCAATAAGATAAAAATGTATGAGAGCACAAATTTGTACGTCCACACCGTAGCCTGTATGCCTTGAGTTCAAATTGTTACCTTGCATATATGTACTGACATTCAGCGCCTGATGATGGCAAACGGCAAGCAACCGGATGTGATTTGTATGTGCAGGGTGCATTAAGAGAACAGTACACTAGTTTCATGCTCCTCGGGCGAAGGACTTCGAATCAATCTTTTCTCTGCAATTGGTTTCTTTTTAGCAGCACAATCAAATGATTATTAAATCTCTCACTTTTTTCATTTAGCAAAAATTACTACCAGGTTACTCTATTAAATTATTGCATACGGTTGCATGGTAGTCAACAGTGGCGCTCAATAAGCCAGTACCTTGTCAGTTCTGAATGGTATTTTGCATTTTAATTCAGATTGTTTTGGACATAATGTTTACATTGCATCAAGAATGGTAGTTACAGAGGGTGAGAATCGTTACCATGGGCTTAAATGATTTTATGCTTTATCCAAAATTCTTATACCTGTACTTGGAGTAATGGAACTTCGAGTTGAATTAAACAAATCAGTGTGCGATCCGTTTTGTCTTTGAAACTAAAACTTCGTCAGTTAGGTTTTTAATGTTAGAATTGGAAAAGAAAATAAATAGAACCCCATCTCTGATTAATCCTGCCACTTAGCAACTTATTGAAATCGCTGTGCAGTCCAATCACGTAAACAAGTGACTGAGACGTAGCAGCTTGATTTCGATGTAAGGTCAATTGACACCACTTCATATGTTGATTAATCTACGAGTGTGGCCAATCTAACTAAAGTTAAATGGTATTAACTGTATAAGCCCAAATTCAACTTGAATTGTAATTTGTTTGTTACATTAACATTATCTTTTGTATATATCTAGGCCAAATCCACCATGGTGACCGCATGGCTGCCAGACTGCATGATTTCTGTTGACACGTAAGCAAGTGATCCATGCTATGTTTTATGCTATGCCATAGTACATCCAGGTTTCCGAGTTCATCGTCGTGCTTGAAGTCCAACACATCTACAGGTGAAGCTGAGTTTCGATTAGAGACTGTTACGTTGTCCCTTTCTGTGGACGTTTGTCTAGCAGTGAATACTATTTTTACGCGACGCTAAACGTTTAACTTAAACCACTAAGCACATTTGGAAGAGCTATTCGGAAGTACCTTGGCACCGAGTTGTGCGAAAACCGAACAAAGACTTCTGCTATGCAATAACATTTCAAAATTAATAATGTCATTTTATTAATCGAGTTAATCCACTGAAATATTTACTGATAAAAACGGGAATTGTGATATACAGGCGTTCTTCTATCATAAAGATAGGGAAAAAATTAGAGTTTACACAATTTCGGAAAAAATACGCACCTTGTTTCAAATTATCCAGTTTGATACACCGCGTGTTGCACGGAATTTCCTTTACCGTCTTTACTTCATTTTCACCAGGGGAATACATGAGGATGTACAAGCCGGAACAATTGCCGGTGGGGAGCTTTATCAATTCGTAAACGTTTTCCGGTGCTAGGCAAACTTCCACGTAGCCGTTTCTATTAAAACTTGTGCTGAACTCCACACTTTTCTCTTCTGAAGTTTGGTGTGATTATGTGAAATCAAGTCGTGCAGATGAATAATTACGAACAGTTGAATATCAATGGTTAATTTGAGTTGGCTGAGCGTAGGAATTGCAATGAACGTTCGTGTGTTTCACTTGAAACTTAAGCGATCATTGTGCTTAAAATGTAATACAAATTTATAAGATATGGTATAAAGAATTGCTAGTAACGACAAGAAAATTGAACATGAATGAAAGATTACATTTCGGTTGCTAAAATTCATGTTTTCCACTTCATACAAAACTAGCAAACAATCGAGTTAGGTAATGTCATTGGAATGATATGAGCGTCTAACAAGTACGAAACATCGATTATGTAGAATGAATCTAAAAGACATGTATAATTAATGAACATTATATCTGAAAGACTTTTAACAACGTGAAACAAATGTTCAACCTCCTTCAATTTAATTATTGATTGCAAATATTTGCAGTGGAAATTTCTGATTGAAACATATATTGCCATATACTTTTCTGAACTTATTTTCGCGGCTATGAAAATCGCCACATTCAATCAAAATTTAGACTAATTATTTTATTATATTTATTAAGTCTCCGGGAGAAATTAGTTGAACTCTACACGGAATAAATCACATTGAAATATGAATTGATTTTTTCGTAAAACATTGAATCAAACTTTTGTGATTTAGAGTGAAATTTTGGTGAATGGGGCGGAATCACATATCAGTATTTATCAACATTATTTAGGATACAATCGTAAGACAAAAGAATTAAATCTCATGAACATCAACCGTTAAACAAGAATCAATTTCAGGCTTTTTACTTCAAATTATTTTGTCGTTATGGAAGTGTATCATGGCAAGTAAAGGTCACGACCTAGTCGATTTCGGACCCTATACAAACTGAATTAAGACGTAAACTAACATTCGGAACTGACAAGTTACTGCCTTATTAAGCGCCACTGTTGACTACCATGCAACCGTATGCAATAATTTAATAGAGTAATTTTGGCTGAAACAATAAAGTGAGAGATTTAAAATTCAATTGATTATGGTGCTAAAAAGAAACCAAGTGTAGAGAAAAGATTTATTCGAATTCAACCGCGCGAGGAGCAACAAAATAGTGTACTGTTCTCTTAATGCACCCTGCACTTGCAAGTCACATGCGGTGTCTTGCCGTTTGCTATCATCAGGCGCTGAATGGGTCACATTTTGAATAACATTGACATGGGAATGATATTATAGTTGGCTAAATTATTTTCGCAGGCTTGTCTTATGAATTCTACTTGAATTTACAAATCTACGGAGGAATTGGAGCAAAATCCCAAACGCGAACAGTTGACGTCCCTGGACTTGGACCAGGGCCCATCGCAGCTATCTGCATTGCGGTAGTGCTAGTCATTGCGATTGTGATTTGGGCGATCGTGTTCAGAGAACGCCTACTGAATGCAATCAGAACGTGGCGAATTCAATCCGCAATCATTCGCACCAAACCGACACAGCATGTATTGATGGAATTCACAAACCCATGATGTCGGGAATGCTCACGTACAAAAGTCGTTAAAACAATTAGCGTGCGCAGAATTGCATAATGATTGCAAGATAGTTCCGATTGAAAAAACAGCATTCGTACGTTCGTGAAATTCATTGCATGAAATTCTTGAACCCCGGTCAACCGATGAGTCCTTCGAAGGTGAAAACATGAAAATTCGTTTGGGGATTTTATATAATTTTTAAAATACATCATGCAAATGAGAATTTTAATCATATGCTTTACGTTAAATGTATGCTATGTATTTTCTTGTGTGACGTCGTTATGCAGTACAATCAAGTTCGAATAAAAATGAGAATTGTAATAGACAAAAGTGCAGTACTTTGGTCATATGATGATTTTTATACTGGTCGATATCATGGTCGGGCGACGAAGGTCAATAAATATACAGACTTCCGACTTCTGAATCATGTTAGCGAAAGATGGTGTAAATAGAATTGTACAATAATAAATGTGTATCTGCTACACGGCCTACAACAGTGCTGACAACACTGTGTGCCCTTGCTCGGGATTAAATAAACGCAATTCCTAGGCACAAAAATAGATAGTCCAAGTTGTATAGTCTGGGTGTATATTTGTGTTCATCATGAGAGGAAATCAGCGAGGAAAATCGTACAAATATCCGCCGTACCATGCCTATTAGCCGAAACGCGCTTTTGTAAACGGCTTTGCATTGTAGACCGTTTTCTAAACTACCTTAAATCCAGACATCCAGGTTCATATCATTTACGGTGTACTTTTTTTCTATCGTCGAGCTTTTATTGATTGAGAAGCCAAGGTCACGACCGATCTGAATAATTTTCGACTTTTCCATAAAATACAATAATATAGCATTGCTGATTAACCCTCATACTTTTATATCGCTAGCAAAAAATACCATCTTACTGTAATTTGGTATTGGTATATCATTCATATATAGTATAACCAGTATTAGTCCATGCACTGAGCTTTGTGGAACACCGCTAGTGACATCGATTTTCTTCAATAATCGGCCCTCACACGAACTCTGATGGGTCTGTTGCTGAGGTAATCACTTATCAATTCATATAGTCTTCCAACAATATCTTGTTTCTCAAGGTTGTTCAAAAGTAAATTGTGATCAGCTCTGTCGAATGCTTTAGAAATATCCAAGTAGCATGAATACAGCCTCTTGTATCTATCTATCTATCTATCTATCTATCTATCAATGTATGTTAAATAGTTAAACTGTTTGAGCTTACAAAATCGGCAGTCAGGGAAATCCGAACATAACAAACTCGCACCGAATAAAAATACCTGCAGCAGTTTCGTTTGGAGTGTGGTATTTTGTATGCTAGGATGAGGTCACCTCGTATTCTCGTTTGTGAAAGTGTCCTCGACTACAGGCTTCCGAGTCGTATTTTCGTATCCATTTACAAGATTAGAGGCTCTCTGATATATGCGATCCATAAGTAAGATGTCTTTTTGGAGCCGTGGTGTCCAATCCTGTGCGGTATAGTCTAGAGCCGAGTGTATATTTGTGTTCATCATGCGAGGAAATCACCCCGGGGGAAGACCTCCAAATATACGCCATAACATAACAAACAGACGAGACGCGCTTTTGTTAAAGGCTGCGCATTGTAGACCATTTTTCAAACTACCGCAAATCGAGACACCCGGGTCCTTTTCGTTTTCGGTGTACTCCAGGTATTTGTCGCCGAGCTTGTATTGATAGGAAAAGTCAAGGTCACGAAGGATCTGAATGATCTTGGACTTTTGCATATTGAATGACAGTTTATTTTCGAATGACCAGTTGTACAGAGCTTTCAAATCGATTTGCAGCAAAATGATTGGAGGACACTAACATATTTTCAAGCCGTTTAAGGATTGCCTCTACAGCGAGCAAGCGTCTTTCCATAATTGATAAATCATTAGATACTTTCACTCAGCATGGATAACATATATAACATATGCCTGATAATGTGTCATTATTAATTAGAGTCACTGTTTCGGATGATAAAGATTTGTTACAGTTCGCATGAATAGCAATCGAACACAAGTACCATTTAACTTGAGGCGATAAGGTATGTACCAGCTTTTGACAAAGTTTGCACTTTTACAAGCCTCGTCGTCAGGTGCCTTTAAGGTCACGTTAACGGTGATCGTTACACTTTTGCGGGAGAGAGTCGGTGTACGAAGCGACGCGGTCGTTTATCGATCCAACGGATAGTAAAAGTCATACACTTTTATGTAAAGCAGGGCTGTTCTGTGAGTTTTGACCAACCATTGTTGAAACATGTGTCAGTAAATTCAAGATGACGAGAGCTTCCTGATGGCTTTTGAGTTGTTGGGTTATTCTTCATTGGTATGAAGCTGGAAAATTTTGATTTTTGAGGATTCACGTTTCTCGAACTTGAAATTGGTATATTCCGAATGAGAAAGTTGAGACAACTTCAATGATATATGAAACGTTTAGATCCGACAATACAGCGGGGAATAAGATCTAAAAGTATACGAACGCAAATTTGTACTTCAACACCGTAGATGAGATAAATATATCGACGGACCTTCAATAAGTCACCGGCTAGGCATCGATTAACACTGATGTCCAACAATGCTGGTCATCGATACCGGAGAAAGTTTACGGAAAAATAGAGCTGCACTCTAAATATGTTTCAAAAAACTGAAAGATGGATTCAAATTCGTGATCATGAGTTGAACACGGAAATTGATAAGGGTGAGAAACTGTACCAGGAGAAACGACATACTACAGGCAACACCTGATTCGACACTAAGGTTAATGAAATGTTATTAGCTTTTTCAACCATAAATCTTGAATCTTGAAATGAATTCCCCTGGTACAATCACAAATTACACCCGCCATACTTCCCAGGTGTCGCAATGCTTTGACTGCGCCTCTCATGCGCTTATTCACTCTCAGCCTATATGAAGGAAAAATACCACCGCATTAGAAAGCCGGGATGATAACTCGAAACTATAAAGGTGGTAGCCGTTCAGACACAGCACACTATAGACCGGTAACGCTACTTCCGATTATCTCTAAATTAATGGAACGCATTGTGACTGCGCGCATAGGAGAACATTTTGAAAACCAAAATATTTTAACTGCAGCACAACACGGTTTTCGAAGAAATCTTCGCTGTCAATCTAACCTTCTTACAACGTTCCAGGATCGGACAAAGACACTAGACGAAGGTGAGGCTGTACGTGCTTATTACATCTATATTTCCAATGCTTTTGATAGAGTCCACCATGAAATTCTATTTAAAAAGCTCGAAGCCTATGGAATAACGGGAATTGGATAAGGGACTATCTTACTGATAGACACGTCCAAGTTCACGTTGGCAGCACCTTATCTAGAAAAATAGACGTCACGAGTGGAGTTCTATAAGGCTCGGTGCTTGGACCTCTTCGATTCTTGGTGTACATGAACGATATAGTAGAAGATATTGGATGTAACTTGATACTGTTGGCCGATAATATTAAAATATGGAAACGTGTCAGGTTTGTTAATGACTGTATGGCATTAAAACGGAATCTGTGCACCTTATTTCGTTGGTTCCAGTCAAATGAGTTACCATTTAATCCCCCGAAATGTAAAATGATGCGGCTTGGAAAATCTATGCACCACACGTATCAATTTAGCATGCAAGATCTCGTCTGGATTACCGCAAAAAAAGATCTCGTTATCCGGTTGTCGTTTAACCATAAGCCTGGACATCATTGCTGGACAGTGAACAACAAATTCTGCCGTATCTCGAGTCTTCTAAAAAGAATATTCCGGATTTTCACGCCAGAAACTTTACCCCAGTTAATTAATACGTATGTATGTCCTGTTATGGAATATTCCATCCAAGCCTGGGCAACATGGCTGGGGAAGGATATCGAACTACTTGACACGATTTATCATCGTGCGACAAGGTTGGTATCCCGTTACACAAATTTGCCTTTCAAACAGCGAATGTTAAAACTAAATCTACACGATTCCACCCAACGACGGATACGAAGTGATCTTCTGTTGTCATTCAAACTCTTGCACACTGAAAATCATCCCCTAAACACGAAAACATACAAATGCTCTAAACATTCCGCATGCTCGATTGGTTATTCGTTGTAATTTTACTCTGTAAGAATTTGTTTCGCTTAAGACATTTTGCGGAATCTGCTGGGAATCTGTTGATGTTTTCGCTTCTAACCTAGATGAGCATATGACGAACCATGCGGTATGTGACTGTCCCTATTGATTTATGGATGATTTTATATTTTAATCGATATTCCTCGTCATCCTATGGTTATTGTTAAGCTTACTGCTTTTACTACCATAAAATATGCTACATTTTTCACACAACAAACATCTGTGTGCTCACCAATCCAAACATTGTCAACAGCATGGCCGGTTGAACTTCCGCAATTACGCAGTTCCCGTTGGCAATGTGCAATTGTGAAACAGTTTACCTATTCGCATGGTACAAACTGAAACCATTGATACTTAAAAACTAGCATGTTTCCACTTTAGACAATAATATTTAACATTTTTTTGATTTTCAACTTGTGTTCGCCGAGCTTGCGTAGTTGTTCGAAAGAAGTTTCACTGATTATGTCATCTAGCCTGATGACGAAAAGTCCAAGAACACTTTTTGATATTTTACCATGCGACCCTATGTATATTTTCGTGGGCCTTGTAAATCAAAGCTTTTTTACCCGCATATCATCTATGAATAAATCTGTAGTGAACTATTTTCACTTTGTAACTTAACATTTTGTACATACAACTTTCGGCCTTGTAAGGTTATTCATTTCTTGGCCATGTATAATTCATTCGTATTAATACTTGTACAATATACTTTTTGGCGGGTAATACAATTTGGAACTCGGACTTTGTCTTCTTCCGCGGTTGCGGAGTTTGCGTGCGTCGCCGCGTGCCAGAATTGTGATTAACGGATCCACTTTAATCCACTACAAATCTATTAATAAACATTATCAATTGTAATTCTCATCTTTTGAGCGTCACCAACTTTTTTCGCTTCCAATATATAGCCAAAAACGATGACCACATGATCACTCCTTCCAAGTGGTGCATCATAGCGGACATCCTTGATGACATTTTCCTCGCTCTTTAGAACAAGATTATTATTCGAAATTTGCGGTTTATATATTGAATATATCATTCATTCATTCAGTCCTCTCCGTGCCGGGTGGCACATGAGGTGAAGACAACTTCACGCCAGAGGTTCCGGTCTGTCGCTGCTTCCGTTGCCGTCTGCACCGTGAATCCTTGTGCATGTAGTTTGCGTTCCAACCTTCTGCGCCAAGTTTCCTTGGGCCGTCCCCTTTTTCGTTTACCTTGCGGATGCCAGTGTATGGCTACCATCGTATGCGAACTGGGATCCATCCTGCAGACATGACCGAACCACGGATCTGTTGTCATCGTTTCCGTAGCAATGTAGGTTTTACGGGATAAGGTTGCTAGCCCTAAGCCCAACCCTCCTCCTTTCTCAGACGGGCTTGGGACCGTCCTTGGCAGAGTTATATTGAATATACCGTTGTATATAGGTATACAATTTCAATAAATAAATTACTTGGTCTTGTTTCAGTAACGTGACACGCCCTAGACTTGCCATAAAATTCTTAGCGGTAAGGTCAGATAAAATATTTTAGTGGAGTGCTAATTAGACCCTGACCCGATTATAACTATGTATGTTACCTCGATATGTCGAAAGCATTTGACCGTGTAAACCACAGTATTCTCTTGCAGAAGCTGGAACGTTGTGGTATCACTGGTAGTCTGTTAGCATGGTTAGAAAATTACCTGACTGATCGGTTTGTTCAAGTCTCTGTGGACGGTGCTCTATCGAAGTCGGTAGCCGTGACAAGTGGAGTGCCTCAGGGATCCGTCCTCGGACCAATCCTCTTCGCGCTTTATGCTAATGACATACCAGCTCTCATCAAATGCAAGATCGTACTGTGCGCGGACGATATAAAAGTTTGGTCTAAGATAAGTAAGTCGGAGGACTGCGAACTGCTCCAGAAGGATCTGGACAACCTCCAGGCTTGGTCCCTAAAAATCGCATATTTTTCAATTTCCAAAAGTGTCACATGTTAAACATTGGCAAATATGTGGAGTACCAGTATTTTCTTGGAACACACAGCCTCTCGTGGACCATGGAACAAAGGGACTTGGGTGTGTTAATAAGCAACACCCTAGGGATGTCGAGCCACTGCAAATACGTCTATCGCAAAACATCACAGAAATTGTCACTCCTAAAGAGAATTTTCGGTAGGTTCTCAAAACAGACAATTCCCTGTATTATTAATACGTACATCAGGCCCACGATGGAATATGCGGTTCAAGCATGGTCGCCATGGCTTAAAAAAGATGTTGCGACTTTGCAACGAATATATCATCGAGCTACCAAACTTGTCACTGGACTCAGCCGGAAACCCTACAATGAGCGAATCAAAACGCTAAATTTATTTGATTATCCACGTCGTCGTCTCCGAGGGGATTTGATTCTGGTTTACAATATTTTGAATACCGGAAATCACCCTCTACAATGCTTATTGAATCTACGGAGCTCGCATAATACAAGAGCTCACACATTTACTCTAACTGTCCCTCACTCGAGACTAAACTGCAGACAACATTTTTTTGCCGTGCGAGTTTGTTTTACTTGGAACAATCTGCCAGATAATGTTGTGAACTCACCAAACCAGCAAACTTTCAAGAGAAGCCCTGATGCCTATTTGACCCTAAACCCGTGCATTGAAGAAAACTATACATCTTAACACCATACACCTAATTTTGTTATCCCACCCATCGAAAACAATTTCTGCCCTTGGATATTTACTTGATTCTTGAACTGCCCAGTAAGCAATCTAATCCCATTTTTGCTTGTTATATTATTCGTTGTTGTCATATTATTCTGTGGTTTTTTTGTAAAGCTATATGATTTTTAGACCATTAAAATTGAATTGAATTGAATTGAATTGAATAACTCCTGTGCTGGTAAACCTCTTGTGACAGAAGCGAATCGTTGTCCAACAACTGCTCGACCCGATTGCATACAAATTTCGAATAAATCCTGATCGCACTGTACCTACCTAATGAGCTCAAACAACACGAAACCGGTCGTTGGGTGTGTGAGTGTAAAGGGAAATGTAAGAAAATGAGGATTTTTGGTTTGTGTTGTATCTGCTACACACTTTGATCCAGCCATTTCAGGTCGATAAGCAAAGTAATTGTTTATGGGTAATTAGTTGCCTCTACTTTAATCTGCTGTGTCGCTTCTTAAGATGTAAGCTCGGTTTGAATTGTGTCAACCGTTGTATAACATTCCAGTCTGAAAATAAATAAAATCTTCTACAAATTTTGCACGTAGTTTTAATGGTGAACGTGAAATATTTAATGCAGCTCTCTTGTCGCGCCTGAAGGCTCACTGAACCTAAAATTGCTGTCTCCACCTGATGACGGTAAACAGCCAGAAACCGATAGTAGAGTGCAATTTCGGGGGATGTGAATAACACATTACTTTGGCACTTCAGCGTTAGTCACTTTGTTGATCCAAGATATGTTTTAGATACGCCGGATGCTTCACAGATGAGAAGCATGCAGCATCCGTTCCTGTCTTGCATGAGTTGTCCAGGTTCCAGTAAAGCATTTAGAACGCACGCGTTGTTTACCAACATCTTTGTCTTTATAGTCAAATTGTGGTTACCCCAAACACGAGAGTTCAAACGGGACAGAATTACAGCTGCTCTGCCAATCCGCTTATCAATCTCCGTGTCTAACGAGAGGTTATCCGCAATGGTTGAAACTAGGTATGTGAACTGATGTACTGATTCAAGCTGACAGTTTCCAACAGTTATGATGGGAGGCGATACAGTCCCTTGACCAAGGACTTTGGTCTTGCTCATGCTGATTGTTAGCCCAAAGTCTTTGCATGCCGACGAAAAACAGTCCATTAGAGACTGAAGTTGCTCTTGGGAGTGAGCAATAAAGGCTGCATCGTCGGCAAACAGCCGGTCACGTATTAGCACATTTCGTGCCTTGGTTTGTGCTCTCAACCGGTTTAGGTTGAAAAGCTTGCCATCACTTCGCGTGCGTAGGTAAATACCTTCTGTCCTCGTCCTGAAAGCGTGCTTCAGAAGCAGAGCAAAGAAAATGCCGAACAGCGTGGGAGCAAGAACACACCCTTGGTTGACGCCTCGGCGAATTTCAAAGGCTTCTGAGCTGAAACCTTTTAAATGGACTGAGCCCTTCATACCTGAGTGGAACGAAATAACGAGATTTAGCAGTCTTGGGGAGCAGCCTATTAAATCAAGCATTTTGAAAAGACCCTCCCTGGTGACGTAGTCAAATGAATTCGGTAAATCAATAAAAACAGCGTATAATGGCATACGCTGTTCCCGACACTTTTCTTGAAGTTGTCTCAGGGAGAAGATCATGTCGACGGTTGATCTTCCCTTGCGGAAGCCACATTGAGATTCGGAGTAAATTCTATCAGCTAAAACTTGCAGCCGGATCTGTGACACTTTAGCAAACAATTTGCCTACAAAATTTAGAAGAGAAATTCCTCTGTAATTGTTGCAGTTGCCTCTATCTCCCTTATTCTTGAATAGCGTGATAATCTTTGTATCTCGCGTCTCTTGTGGGGCACACTCCTCCTGCTAGCATTGAAGAAGCAAATGGTGAATCGGTTGTAATAATGCTGCTCTACAGGATTTGATGAGCTCAGGTGGAATTCCGTCGTCACCAGGGGCCTTCCCATTCGTTAAGCGGTCGATTGCCCTATTGAGCTCATCAAGAGTAGGAGGGGTATCTAGATATTCAATGGTCGGCAACCGTTCGACATTTTCAAGTGCATGCGGTAGAACCGTACTGTCCCTAGAGTAGAGGGAGGAGAAGTGCTCTAACCATCTTTCCATCTGTGGTGGTTTGGTGATATATTCTCTGCAATAGACTGATGTCCGATTTCTATCGGTAATTAAAGCGGAAGAAAAAATCTCAAAATTAACTATTCAGGATGATACAAATTAGGACTGTACAAATCTCTCCCGGACTCTCCTAGATTGTCAGAACTTTCAGAAGCGCGCTCTATTAGTTGACGTAGTGTGAGATGATTTTTAGCCAGTGGACTGTTCGGATAGAATGTGCGTATGAATACAGATCGAGAGGTTTCAAGCGTGATGCTAGGTTGGGTCAGCTTTGTGGTTATTTGACTATACGGCCTAAGTGTATTTGTCGTACTGAGGATGGATTGATAGAGAGTGATGGTGATTGTTCAAGGGACTTAGGTGGTTGATGTGACTGTGGAAAAACATCCGTTTGAGTAGTTGAAACACGGTGATTTGGTTCACTTGAAGTTCATAGGGATATATTTGCTCTGATCCGGAGGTGGATTTGACAAAGGCAGCTTTCAAACGGTCAATGTAAACCGTATCTTGCACACCATTTTAGTAGATGATAAAATGTATCGCTTGTCTGATAACCGCTTAGAACGTTCCAGTGTACAGAGGTTGGAGGTGTCCGGAAACTTGGTCGCTTCTGACAAAAATAAAAGCATATGTTTGTAAATCTCTTGAGAAATCTAAAGGATTAATGTGTGGTTGAGTTGGAAGTGCGCGTAATTTACGCTTGAATGCACTTAAGTGGTTGAGGTAATGTGGGATGCTGACGTCAACGAAAACATCAGAGGAGGCTGAGATTTCGTCAGGGGTGAAGAACAGTAGAATATGCCAACTCTGCTATTCACCACCTGGAATGTTCTATTACAGAGGAAATCAATGGCATGTGTTCTGACAAGTACTCTGACCATCCATGTAACATTAAGGTGGGTCTCAGTTACCAATACATTCTCTTTAATAGACCGTTATAATGAGGGTGATATGCGATAGTCTTAATGTGGCTTGCTTCCAGCAACTTGTTAAATTTACGAAACAAAGTGTATTGAAATTGCGAGCTGCGATCAGTAGCTATGGTAGTTAGGTGACCGTAATTGCCTTGTCCAGTTCTGCAGAAACGTTTTAGCGCTGTGATGTCGGTGATAGGAATAGCAATCAGCCAGTGGGTGAAACGGTCAATGTAAGTTAGAATATATGTGGAATCGATGGATACAGCTAGATATCTGACTAGGTTGATTTGTACATGTTATAAACGTTCATATTTACATTTAGGGTATCGGTTTGACAATCGTAGACACACACACATTTCTGCAACCACATTTGATGCACTTTCCATACAAGCATTAAAATATTGATCATAACATGTATTTGGCAGGAATTGACCACCAACAAAGATAAGCATCTATAACTGTTTGGCAAAGGTTACAATACATGCCGTAGAAATTAGACGTGTTGACATATCCAAACTTTTGCAGGAATAATTAGCTCTCAGATCATTAGTAGATGTTTTTATCAGAAAAGTAGCGAGAAAAATAAACTGATAAAGCCGCAATATCCTCTGATTAGTCGCGCGATAATTTCGGAAAAAATTTAAATCCTTTGAAAGCATCGTTTCATTTTTGGTCACCATTAAGCTATGTATGCTTTTTAATTCAAGTGACACTTCAGTTTCTCATGTTATGGCGCACAATACCGCGTTTCTAAGATAACTCATTTGAAATTCCGTTATTAACATAAGAACCGCCCTAAACGTCCAGGATCATTTAAAGCGACATCATTGCTGCGTACTGCGCAGATGGTAATGAGCACACTAAAGTTGGATTGCGCTCTCCGTCTTTGTTGACACCGGCATAGCTCAACTGCTCCTCGTACACTTCCAGAGTTTAAAACGTTTGGGTGTTGGCTCGAGTAACTTAGCACCCTCATCTTAAATTGCCCATTTTTAAAGTTAGCTCGACAGTGAGCTCGTCTTCGAGATTCGAAATCTAAGGCGGATTTCTGCTAACATGGCAGAGAGATGGCTAGGAAGCTTCCATAGCTTAAGTTTTCGGATTATTAGAATGCTGGCTTTTATGAAAGCTGCACTGGTCGTAAAGTTTTCAATACATCTGTTAGACAAAGCACACTTTCATTACACTGAAGAAAAACAATTGTATTGCCTATAAATAAAAAGGCCTCAGAATGTTCAGAAGTTAAGTAAAATCAATAATGGTTTATCGAGATGAATCATGCAATATCTAATCGAATATGTGTGACATATTACAGTCCAACACGAATATTTGACTATTATGTCATGCGTGAATAACTTGCTATGCCAACGTGATGGTTATTGGCATCACCGTAGAAGTCTTTTATACTGACTTCGTAATACTTTATACTTTTTCAAACATTGGATTTTTTATGTTTTCAAACACTAAGACATGATTTTCTTTGACTCCGCTGAGCTGGATACGCACATTTTCTTAGAGAACTAACTTTCTTGTTAAAGACGCATTGGGTATACTGTGTATGTTCGCATACAATAAGAAAGGATTCAGATTGGTAATACTTGAGGCTGCTTAACCTCGTCAGCTTCATATATGATTTGGCATATCAGCTACGTTCTGCATGTCACATGTTTGCAGATCAGATTTAAATGATCAGTACGCTAGATAGTTGCGAATTTGAAGATATGACGAGGTTGAATGATAAGTAGGATCTCTCATATTTAACATCAATAACAGTCACTTAATTTTTAACCTGAATGGTAACATGGCTGTTACTGTGAGTATCATTAATTTCATAGTTGCTGCAAACCTAGAATGAGCTTAACACCGTGCTGCTTCTGATTAATGTATTTGATCTTGGATGCCATATTATTAAACAATTATGATTCACATAGAAAATATAGATATTTTTCTTACTCAAAACATCATGTATCTAACCGATATCAATTATAAATCAGTCTATAAGCATGACGGCATTATTTGGTCTCAATTCAACGGATTAAGGGTGACATTAAAAAAAAACCTTGAAATTCACTAAAAATTAAGTTGTCACAGATTTTAAAATTTCTTCCGAATTTTCTTTGTGATTAGTACCAGATAACATATTGGCACGCTAAGGCTGTAATGCAGCATATAAAGTCAAAAGCCGTGGTCGCTATTCTTGAGTCGGGAAAACACCAAAATCTAGGACAATTATCGACAAGATAGGAACCTGTGCACAGCATTGAAACTCCGCAAACCTACGCTGTTCGAGCGGCGAAATTTTCACAAGTTTTCTTCTGCACCGAAATGCTTAATCGCATACATTCGCACTACACAACGGCATCGCCATCCATACTCTGTCAGGTGGATTATGGTGTAGTATCCATTGATGAGGTTGGACAGAAGTAATAACTACTAGTTATGCAGCATGTCTCAGTTTACTGTTTGAAAGACAGTAATAGCCCATCTGTTGCTCAGAACAATGAGCTCATTCCGAACTTCATGCAGATTCAGAGACAATTAGGCACATGTTAAAACAGTTAGACACACAATTCACGCCAGGGCCAAAGGTTATTTACTCGTTAGTTTCACGAACTCTCTCGGATTTCTTGTGTTATTTGTTGGCAACGTTGTTTTAATATCTCTAATTTTAGGTATCTTACCTCAAGAGATAAAACATGGTATCATAAAACATATGATTATGGGTGGGGGACCCTCGTTTTGCTGCAAATTAAATGCCGGACAAACAAACTTGTCATCGGAAATGTTTTAGAGAAATAGATAAATGGTAAAATACAGATAATTCTTTCATGGTGTTGGCGTTAGAGTTCACACCAACATGGATTTACCGAAGATCGCTCATGCATAAAAAACTTGCTCCTGATGCGCGAAACCTCGTGTGCTTTGACAGATTCTTGTCAAGGAATTGATGTTGTTTTATGGTTTTTAATAAGGCGTTCGACCTTATGACCAACCAGGAAATTGTTTCCAAATTGGACTACTCATTAAAAGGTGTCTAAGAACAGTGTGAATGTAAATTGCGTTTTGTGTTCAACGACGTAGGGAACTCAAGTGTCACAGTGATCTGTTCTTGTTCCGTCACTGTTCACGATATTTGTAAGCGAACTTCGAAATGCAGTCGCCATCGATTGTCTTGTATTCGCTGATGATCTGAACGGTAAAATTCTGTTATTTTTCACGATTGCTAATTGCAACCAGAAGTTGATGACTGAGACAGAATGAAAAGTTGCCGGTCACTGCCTATCAATGAGGACAAGTCACACGTCATCTGCTTATGCTCCGGTGACATTGCCTTAATTCATTTTCTCAGTTTAGTTTGCACAGGACAGTATGTAACTAACGAGCCAATGGAGCGTCCAGAATTCCATTCTGTGGAAAGCTGCAGAGAAGCACCCACCACTGCCAAAACGTGATTTTTGTCTGTTTGAAATCCTCGACCATCACGACGGCAAGAGATTATCGGAATTGTATTTACGTAGCAGCGCGTTATATCCGATGCTGGAAAAAAGAAGCAGTTTCTCTTCGCTAACACGGTGAGAGGTCAGCTGAAGTAGAATAGTGTATAAAAACCAGAAACCTCTAGCATTTACTTGATTTACGTGATAACGTTGAAAGGTGATCTACCTGAACTTGTATAGCAATTAGTTGCGGTCCAAACCCTGCCTAAAACTCGAAACGGAACTGCAGGATGAAAGTTCTTCTCGAAAAATGTTCCAGAAGTTTACTACCCTGAGGATTGAAAAGTGTTTCCTGGATTCTAGCACTATTAAGTGAATGACCCGGTTGCCCAGCTCGGAACTTAAGGTAAAGAAGTCGTTCATTCTCAAGCCACTTAAACATTTCATGAACTTGAAGGTTTTAATTTAGTCACCTCTTTAACGACGGCGCCTACAGGAGAAAAGATCGAGAAACATCGGGCGTGCAGCTTACGGTCTCCCTCGCTGACCCTTAATCATGCGAGTTGCGAGGCGCTGTACGATTTCATGTCAAAGGATGTCCTTTATGTACTAAGTACACCAGGCCGGGACACAATATTTGGGATGCAGACGAACTAATGATTTGTAAAGTGGCAGGAATACATTGGGTCTTCTGCTCGATAGCACTGAATTTAGCCGAAAATATAACTTGCGTGCACGCTCAGAACTAAGAACTCATACAATTATATGGTAGAAAAACCAGTAGGCTTAACAATAATCATAGGATAACAAGGTATATGGAAATATATAAAATATGAAATATCTCAAAAATTAATAGGGACAGTCACATACGGCATGGTTCGTCATAAACTCATCGAGTTTGAAAGCAAAAACCTAAACAGATTCTGAGCCTGTGATTTCTTCAGGCAAATAGTTCCAAGTGAAACAAATTCTTACCGAGAAAAATTACGACGTATATCCAATCGAGAATGCGGAATGCTTATGTGTTCGTGTTCGAGTAAGGCCATTGGGAT
>JACCGJ010016742.1:0-13203 GCA_013407085.1 Atriophallophorus winterbourni | reverse complement strand
TAAATCGAAATGCTGTGAGCATACTATACAGAAATGCTCGCAGCCTGCGTAGTAAATGGCCGTAATTATTGCAGAAAGCCTCCGAAAGTAAATTTAAGATCCTAGGTGTATCAGAGACCTGACTTCAAGATACCGACATTATTCCAGTTAATCTCCTTTCGATATATACAGCTATTCGGTCGTATAGACCAGAAGGTAGACGCGGAGGGGGAGCTATTATACTATTACAGCATGGCATTAAATACCAATATGGCCACCTTTGGCATCCAGCTGGTCTCGACAATCGTCACTGCGTTAGGCTTCTTAAACAGGGCACCCGGCGCTTCTGAGGAGGAGGATTAGGAACTCAAGGAACTTCTTACCAGGTTGCTCAGAACTGCCCCGCGAGTCTATTCAATAGGTGACTTCAACCTGTTGGGTATTAACTGGGACACTCAGACGACCATTGATAGAATTTCCCAGTTATATCTCGATTGGATGCACTCGAGTACGCTTTATCAGCATGTTAGTGAGAAATCTGGGTACAGAGATGGATATTCACCTTCTACACTGGACCTACTTTTGTCTAAAGGTCCTAAAGATTTCCAAAACCTCTCCTACGACTCACCATTGGTGAAAAGTGACCATGTTACCATAACATTCCAGGCAATTATCTGTTTTCTTAAGCCACCAGTAAAATACAGGCGTATTCTAAACGAAGTTGACTGGCATGGCGTACGGCATTCCGCTTCACGATGTGATTGGTTCACTGAAACAAATGACATCGAAAGTAAATGGTCAGTTAATAAGCGCAATATTGTAAGTCTTCAAGACCTTTACTGTCCTTTCCGACCTGTACGGCTAAAGAACAAGCTACCTTGGTGAACTCTGGCGGTGCGAAGCAACATTAATAGGCGCAAGAGACACTGGAGGAGATATGCAGCCTTATCAACCTATATAAATTGTTCGTGCTATAAGGCTTCGAGAAACAACACAATAAAGCTACGACTGAGGCTCGAGCGAAGCTATGAAACTAACCAGGCGAATTCTGCTAAAAAGAACCCCTAGATGTATTTTAGTTATGTTCAGTCTAAGGGTAAGGCAAGGGAGCACATAGGTACCCTAATATTTGACAATGACGAGAAAGCCTATTCTGACCCCGGAAAGGCACCAGCTTTGCTGGATTATTTTCAAAGCGTACATAGAATGGATGGTGGTGATGCGGGTTACCCAGTCCCAAATCGTAGTACGGAAATGGGTGCCTCTCTAAACAGAGAAATGTTTTGCACGGAGGATATCGCTCATGTCCTAAAGAATCAAGACGTAAATAAATCCGCCGAACCTGACCATGTGCATCATAAAATTGTGAATGAAATATCTAATGTACTAGCAGAGCTTCTCTGTGAATTATACAACGAATCCCTCTGCAAAGACATCCTACCAGATTACTGGTAGAAAGCCATTGTCGTACCCATTCCAAAGAGAGGTTACGCAAACATAGACAAGAATTTTCGACCGGTAAGCTTGACTAGTGTTTTATGTAAAACCTTGGAGAGACTTATCAGGGATCGGTTGTGCAGCCACCTGGTGCACAATTCATCATCGAGCATGGTTCAACATGGCTTTCTTAAAAGAAAATCGTGTCTGTCGAATCTTTTATGCTTTTTAGATAAAATATCCCAGACAAAAAAAATCTTGTTAGTATGCCTCGTTTTTACAATGTATGTTTTTTAATATACGACAATTATCCCTAGCTAATCTCTCACGGCTTGGTGACGAGAACCCCTTTCGATGTTTCAGTCGCACTTAAAAATACTGGGACCACTCGACGGGCTCCTTTATAAACACCTGACGATCATCGCACTACGACGAGGATGCCAGAGAAGAATGAACCAACTTTGGCAGTGGTAGACGCGTTTTTGAAGCTTTGAACCGACAGAAATTCTGTAAGCTAGATTGTCTTATCAGCCATTTACAGTCTTATACCAACTGAACTGAACGACGCCAAGTAATTATCCGGATTGTATTTAGAGATCACCGCGTTATAACCGATGCTGAAAAAAGCAATTTTTCTTCTTTTGCACGGTGAGAAGTCAGCTGATGTAGAATATTGTATAATTAAAAACTGTAGTTTTTTCTTTGATTTACGGGATGACGATAAAAGGGGAACTACCTAAGCTTGTATAGCAATTTGGGTGAGTATTCAGGAAAAAACTTACTCCTGTTGCGGTTAAAACCCTGTTAAAAAATCGAAACGGAACTGCAGGATATAAGATCTTCTGGAAGAATGTTCTAGAGGTATACCACCCTAAGGCTGAAAAATGTTTTCAGTAGTCTTGCCGATATCACTTCTTAGCAATTTTTAAGTGAATTGCTCCTGGTGTTCAGGTCAAGACTAAAGGTATCGCTGCATTTTTCAGCTTCGCTAATTCTTGTTGCAATCAGCGTGGCGCACGAATTTCGGAGTGAAAATAGTTGTGTGTGTGAATAATTGCATTGGGCATTTAACATGTTTCACTCGCCTTGAGTTCGTTCCTCGTACATTTTTACAGTGTCATTTTCTTTTTATATTTGTACAATCATCCATTACATAACTGGTGAGGCAGTTTTCCATTTTTTGCTCAGAACTCTCATATTTCTGCAATTTTCATAATGTCTTTGAACAATTTGAACTGTTAGATCGCAGGTGAATTATGGGACGTAACACTGTCCACAAATTTGACCACGCTAACCACACGTATTATTCATGTAGATTAGGAAAGCATGTTTCGTTTAAGACGAATTACAAAGCTAAATGCCATGCTTTGTTTCGTACTATCGCGATTACCATTAAATATTGTGAAAGATTTACTACACGATCTGCACGGAACGTTTAACTTGAATGTATTTCTCACGCTCTTTTTACCAATCCAATTCCGAATCGCTTCTCTCTGATTTTGCTGTAGATCGGTAATCAATTTATAGCATTATACACACATCATAAAAAAATTAACCTATTTCAGTAAGTTTTGAAAAAATATGACGAACATTGTATTTTTATATGCGAAATTAATTTGTTTTGAATGAATAAATAAATTTTATTTTTAAAAATCCAACTAATGTTGACCATGATCAAGTTATCGCATTATACACACAACATAACTAGAATTAACCTATTCTAATACATTTTTGAAAACGTTTTGACGAGCAGTCTATATCGTCTGTAAAATTTATTTGTTTCAGTCACTATTCAAATATTTTCTATATTATGATTGCCAACAAGTACCTAAAAAATATTGTTGCAGAAAACTTGAATGATATCTAGTGTAATGTTTGCAAGAGATGGCACATCCGGAGTGTTCAGGGATACATCCCAGCACTACTATGGTTTATGTTATTCACCGTTGGCTTCAATGGATATGCAGTGAGTGCCAATGGGCAGCTAAAAAAGCATTTCCCGAGAAATCTAAAAATGATCGTTCGCAGCAGTACAGCATAGTTTCTAATGTTAGTGTGAAAAGATCATTTGCTGGAGTTGTGCGTGAGAATAACACTGCTAGCCCCGCCGTACAAACAATGAACTCAAATGAAATTACGGTGAGTAAATATCCCGAACCTTAAAAAAGCCACGCTAAACGATTAAAAAGTTTAAGGCGGTAGTCAATAGAAAATTTTACTCTCAGTTAAATTGACTTGCTACTGTCGTTTGGAGCCTTGATAAGTTATCCAAGGATGTGGAGCAGCTTAAATCGGCTCGTCAGGGAATACGGCATCAATCTCGTAACATCCTGGTGCTTAATCAGGATGAACCCTATATACGCAAAGCCAAAACGCGTAAATCACTCGACCGAGTACTGTAAGAAATCTGCTCCGTACGGTTGGAATGCGCCCAGATACGCCACTACAGCGTGTTCATCGTGTTGGCGCGTGAAAGGGCGGCAAAAGTGGGTCAAGTCACTCTATAATGCTACTTATAGTTGAATTTCTCTTGCAATCGGAACGTGACCATTTCTATGCAAGTTACATTATCTTTAAAGAAACAAAAAATGAAACACGTAGTCGTGCCCGACGACAAGAAATAATCCGAAAGGTTGAATAATTCACGTTATGATATAAATTATAACAGAATACGCTGTTCTGCAGAAAAATATATTTGTTTATGAAGTATAGAGACAACGGACGGGTCTGTGGATGGAAATTTTGGTAATCGTATTGACCCTGAAAATCCATAGCTCGTGATTAGCGACCTTTAAGGTACAGTAGAACTTCAGGCCGCACAAGGCGATTCCACCCTCTTAAGTAGCACACTAAAAACGTGCTGACTTCTCGGGTATGACGCCCAAGGATGAAGCAGGACTGAGTAATAATATATCGAAAGACACCGTTGCCACATTGATATACGGAAATTCATGTAGTATCCAAAATAAGTGGTCTGAACTCTCCATCCTAGCGCATGAGTTATGACCGCATGTAATATCACTGACTGGAACCTGACTATCTGCAACTGATCATATTTCTGACGCAATTTGTAGCCGTTATTCTGTGGTCAGATGTGATAGACCAGGTGAACTAAACGGGTGTGATGTTGCCATCAGACTCAGGCTAGGTCTTTGAACTTCAGAATGGAGCGTTAGGCTCAGCACGCACAACGTCCAAATTAACTCATGTCTCATTCAATCTTACAAGCAATCCATAATAATAGCATGCGCTTATATAAGCCCTCGAGCAGGACCTCTGGACTTGCAAAATTTGCTTGACAATCTTTGTTTGCTGCATACATTCGGGTCCCAGGTTCTTATAGTTGAAGATTTTAACCTACCATATATATCTTGGCCAAACCAGTGCTGTTCATCTGATAAGATATCTGAGGATTTCACCGAAATGACTCACACGCATGCCATGAGTCAACATGTGAATAAGCCCACAGGGTTCCGTCAAATTATAGACAACCTGTCGCCGATACTAGCAGAACATGTGGGTCGTCTTTTTAACTCTTTCTTGCAACATGGATATATTCCGAGTATTTGGAAACTGGCTGATGTGATTCTAATACATAAATCTAACAATTGATTCTCAGTTTGTAATTACAGACCCGTAAGTCTTACTAGCACCCTTTATAAAATCCTGGAGAAACTTATTAGGGATAGGATCTGTCGCCATCTAGTTGATTGGTCGTTGCTGAACTCTGCTCAGCACGGCTTTCTTGAAGGAAAGTCGTGCCTAACAAACCTCTTGTGTTTTCTAAATAAGGTCAACATGAAGCTGAATGAAGTCCAACAATTTGAATTTTTTTACTTGTACTTTCGCACGGCCCTTGATTCGGTAAACCACAGATTGCTTGCAAGCAAACTTGGTTATATGCGTATTGATGGTCTCCTGAGATAATGGATAATGAGCTCCTTAAACAATAGATTCCTCCGCGTCAGGATACGCAGTATTTATTCCTCTTAATTAAAAGTTGTTAGTGGAGTCCCACTGTTTTCCGTACTCGGACCTCTACTTTCCCTTATTGTCATCGACGGTTTGGCAGGGTCGCTTAAGTGTCCCTGCTATATTTTTGCGGATAATGTTAAGTTTAGCAGATCACTGAATAAACAGGATCTTCTTGAGGATATCGAAAAGGTCATCAAGTGGTCTGCTACATGGGATCTACCAGTAAACTCCACTAAAAGCTACCTCTTAAAAAAGTCATTAAGAAGCTAGAAGTTGCTGGACAAGATTGTATACTTGAGATAAATAAAGTGCTGAAAGTTCGTGATTTGGGTATAGATTAAGAATTAGAAAGGGCTGAATAATGTGCAGCTGCTGCACGACGCGCTAGAAGCGAGCATTTTCGCCTTCGATCAGTTTTATACTGCTGGTCCAGAGAGGTTTTTATACCTTTATACAAAGCGGTCATGCGACCAAATCTCGAGTATTGCGTTCAAGTATGGTCAACTTATTTGGAAAAAGATATTGCCAAGCTTAAAGATGTTCAATGCCTAGATACTCGTATGACTGAAGGGCAATCGGGTAGGTCGTATGAGAAAGGATTGCTGAGTCTAGATCTCTCCTCACTGGAAAGAAGGCGGCTACATGGGGACCTGATTGAAACCTTCAAAATCATGACAGGTTTCAGTAATATTTTCATTCAAGAGAAATGTATGCTCTGGCGCGGAGTGTGGGTACTTGAGGCCACTCATTAAAACTGCCCAAGCAACATGTTATGTCAAATGTTCGTGAGTACTTTTTTAGTGAAAGGGTAGTAAATTACTGGAATCGTCTTCCTAAAGTAGTTGTTTGTTCTACTTCGGTAGCGTTTTCAAGAAGGGACTTGACTCTGTATGGCCTCCTTTATTTCCTGATTTTTATCCGTAAGTGGATAGTTGGTATGATCCTCATGTTGTCTTTGGAACGCACTAATGTCTCTATTCAACTATTAATGAGGGGAGTTTTTTCTGTTACATTCCAGATTACTCTCATGCCAGAGGATATTTGTGAAGATATTGTTTGAGATGGTGGACGCGATTCTGTGGCATAACACCGATTGTTTGGCTCGTTAGCCACTAGCTGTCCTGTGCAACCTGAACTGAACTGAACTGTACTGATCTTTACCCCATGCACTCCAATTTATCATAGAACACATTGAAGGTTGCTGTTCTTAAGCGCACTATGGTTCCTGATGAAGCTAGGCTAAAGCAACTGCTTGCTAGTGTTGAACTTGTGGATAGAACGCCATCACGGCTGTTACATCAAATGCGTTCTCTCGCTGTCAACACAAAGTTAGACGATTTTGAACTTGGGCTGGATTGTGTGCCATAGAGCACCACTACC
Source organism: Atriophallophorus winterbourni (assembly GCA_013407085.1). Classification (NCBI taxonomy): domain Eukaryota; kingdom Metazoa; phylum Platyhelminthes; class Trematoda; order Plagiorchiida; family Microphallidae; genus Atriophallophorus; species Atriophallophorus winterbourni. The sequence goes on along the minus strand of JACCGJ010016742.1, from coordinate 6,432 downwards.
ATTCTTTCCGTGTGTTTTGACACACTGGCTCAACTAGCAGATGAAATTTACGAGCGATTTGACAGAACCAGTATTAATCAAGTATCAGAAGGAAGTCACACCTCGAAGCTGGGATCCTCGTAGCCACGTTGACTAACAACCGCATCATTGCAGCTTACAATGTCTAACATGAAATGGTCCAAAACGTCTCGATTTAGACTTCAGAGTTGATCTGGAAGCAGATGCCGTTCTCGTCCTCGCAATAACATTTGGAATTGTTATTACGATAATCGTTTTGCTAACGCTGTGCTGAATTGTCGCCTCGATTTTAAACATTCCCATGATGGAACAGCCATCGAGCCGGAAAACCATTTAGCCAGTAAGTAATTGCAACGACTGCTACTGGCAAACAGGCAAGTCACCTACTGTACGTCTACGATGCGCCTAAATATTTCCACTTTCTCGTACATACCAGGGCTGTGGGTGGCGTAATAGTACATGATCTTAGATCATCGCGCGTCAAACTGCAGCCGGTTAATGATTTAAAAACCTTGACTTGTGGTGAGAAACTTCTTAAAGTTTATTTCGTACTCAGACGTGCATTCCTCTTCATTTTTCTGCTAGCCGATGTTCGAAAGCTTATAATCGGTATCGACTTTTTGACGAAGTACAGTCTTGGAGTCAATCTTCAAAACTAAAGACTAGATGACAATACAACGTCAATCAACATATCCGAAAAAATCTGTTTCACCAGCACACCTGTTCTTTGCATTTTCGTTCCTAATTATGCCACATATAGCGATTTCCCACATTAGCCCGCCCATCTTTATATACCGAGAGACCTACCCAATATGTTCAGCATTATATCGTCACTAAAGGCCCTCCAGGTTTTGCTTAAGCTCGCAGGCTAGCACCTGAAAGGCTAAAAGCGGCAAAATGTGATTTTCAACATATAGCTGCATTGGATATAATTGGACCGTCCACTAAGCCGTGTGCATCGCCATTACACATGGTCGCCAAGAATGGCTGAGATCGGAGAATTGCTGAGATTACCGTGCGGAGAATAACATAAAAAACCTGACCTCTACCCTTTCCCGTGCATTCACGATTTTTCTGTACGTCTTGACGGAAATCAGTTTACTCCAAATTTGACCTCGTACGTGCATACCACCAGATCACCTTGGCCCCCGATGATATTGCTAAGGCTGCAGTAATAACGCTAATCCGTTTTCTGAATTCCTTCCATGCCATTTGGTTAACGCCACGCAGCACAGTATTTACAAAGGTTCATGGACCAGGATCTTCATGGTCTTGATTTTGTCTTCGTGTATATCGACGACGTATTATAAGATAATTCATCACACCTGGAGCATGTACGACACCTCTGTGAGATTTCTAAATTTTTACCCAATACGGCGTTACTATTAATCCTGATAAAAGCGTTTTCGTCCAGCCGACTATTGATTTACTTGGCAATAGTTTTAACAGTAATGGAATTGGTCATTTGCCGGAAAAACACACGGTATATGCTAGAATGTCAATGCTACAGACAATCAAGAGCTTACGCCGTTTCCTAGGCGTTGTTGACTATGATGGACAATTAATTATAAACGCCGCTAAGATACTCTAGACTCTCACCGATATTTTTAAAGGTAATCCCAACAAGTTGTCAATCACAACCTCAGCAGAATCTGCATTGGTCGAGGTTAAAGAACTTTTGAGCAACGCTACCGTTCGAATTCACATGAAAACCGGAAATAATTCGCATTTGGTTCTAAAAACTGACGGGCGACAAGCTACCGTCGGAGCTATGCTCTAACAAAAAGTGAACGGAAAGATTCAATCACTTTCATTTTTCTCGTGGCGTACGCAACCACCTCAGACTAGGTTTAGTAATTTTGGACGCGAACACCTCGCCATTTACTCAGCTATGAAACACTTCAGTCACTTACTAGAATAACGTACCTGTGCCGTCTTCACCGATCACAAGCCTATCTTCTATGCGTATCGTTTTCCGACTGATCGACACACACAACTCGACTTCACATCTCACTTTAACAAAGATATTAGACACATCGATTGTGACCGTAAAATTGTCCCTGATGCGTTATCACGTTGTTCTCTCAAACCGATAAGCAACTCAGTACTCAACCTCAGATAAATGACCAGTCACCAAGACAACGACCCTGAATTAGGGGAAATCATCGTGAATAAGTCACTGAAATTTGCCATTTCGCCGCTGCTTCATTGCGATGCTAAAATCCACGGTTATACATCGACCGAGTCCTTTCATCTCGCAAATATATCGCCGGAAGATTTTCGATCACTTACATGGACTGTCACATCCGCGAATTCTCTCAACGGTAAAACTAATTACAGATCTTTTCATTTTGCAAAACATGCAACGCAAAATTCGTTAAATGAACCAAACGCCGTGTGAATAGTGTATATGACGTTAATTTTGTTTAAATTTCCTTCTTAATTTCTATTTAAACAATTTGATTCTTCTTAATACTACACAGTTTTATCTTTCATTGTTTTGTTTAAACAATTTTGTTACTGTCCTATCCACTCGTACATACCTTTTTGTTTCATCGAACTAAGTCATATTGCTTGACATCTATTAAATTCCACATCTTTTTGCACGTGATATTTGGAGAAAACAGAGATAATTGTTCACCATTGTATTGACTATCTTCTCAGTATTAGCTGAATTTATTGCTTGTTATTTGAAACATTTGAGCACTTTTGGCTCATATCATATGTGCAAACCGGTACATCTGCGGTTTGTCCATTGTTGTTGTCTATTCATTTTGTTATTATTACCATATTATATCCGAATCGTTGTTCCGAATTTATCGACCTAAGAAAAAATAGGGTCAACGCGTTAACCAACGACTTTACTTGATAGAACTTGTCAAACCGGGAAAATCCATCGACACATCCGTGCCACTTCGAGTGCATTTTTTACCTACTGGGCGATTCAAGCATGTACACCTAGATATCATGGGTCCCTTACCAGTTTCACAAACGTATAGCTGTATACTGACCTGTGTGGACATATATACACGCTGGCCCATAGAAATTCCTGTGCGAGATACCTCTAGTAATACCGTCACACAAAAATTCGTCGATTTTCGGAACTCCACCTTTGGTGTGGCTGCTACCACTACTAATGACAGAAGATCGCAATTCGCAAGTGCTATGTTTCGCGAACTAAGCCGCTCACTAGGATGTGATCATCTGCGTGCCACCGCATTGCATATCGCAGCTAATGGACTAGTTAAGCTTTTCCGTCGTCATTTGAAGGCTGTCCTTACCGATTGTTCAGGAACAGAATGCTTTGAATGTCGTCCTATCGTAATTCTTGGTATTCAAAACACCGATAAATGAGGTTAATGTCCCTCAGAGTTGATATTTGACACCACACTTAGACTGCCTGGTGAGATGGTACTCGAAACACACACTACATGCGAAGTCTAGCCAGCATCCTACTGCTCGAGACTCAGGCAACACATTCAGTCCATCACAGTCCATCACAAACATGTTGTCGACTGTCCATCATTTATACACAATGAACTCAGGAGTTGCCCATACGTTTTGTTGAGGTCGATGCTGTTAGAAAACACTTGCAATCTTCGTACGAAGGACTATTCTAAGTAATGGAACGAAAACAGAAATATTTCTTTGTGCCACGAAACAGCATCAAATAAAAAGTTAGCATCGATCGCTTAAATCCTGCTCACGTCGAACAAAATCATTACAAGAAGCTACCTTAACGACTCCACCCACACAACCTATGAGCAGTGATGATCTCTCAAATCGGCCCTCAACCGTTGTATGTAACACTTTAATACGTGAAAACACGTATCGGCCGTAGAGTGAGGTTAACCTGCGAAACTTGTTGAGTATATAGCATAAACGGTGTATAGAGCGTTCATCCGTCGACATACGGTTAACGAGGGGAGTTGTTTCGCAATTTGTACTTCAACTTTTTTCAAATGTATTTCAATTTATATTGATACTTGTTCAAATCAATATATTACACAATATACATTTTTCGCGGCATGTTCGCTAGTGCTGCATTGTTGAATAATCGTGAATCACGACGATTAAAGGCGAAATTGACGTTTTGCCGCATTTTCAGCTTCGCAAATTATCGTAGCCGATCAGCGTGATGCATCCGATTTCGGACTTAGAAATATATGTGTGTGAATAAGTGCATTGGGAATTAAATTGTCACTCGCCTTGAGTTAGTTCATCTGTACATTTTTACAGTATCATTTTCCTGTTATATTGTTGCACTTATATACTACAAGTAACAGTATCAGTATCATGGGGCGATAGTCGACCAAGTCTATACGAGTGCTCAGAAGTTTTTCGAGGTGTGCTTAAAAATACACGCCACTACGTGGATTGATTCGTAGGTAGCACAGACGTGTGTAACTGTTGATGGAAGATAAGAGAGGTCTCATCACCGAAAGGTGAGAGAATTATTGCATGATGCATGTCCAATCTAAGAAAAAGGCGATTAACAGCAATTTATTCTGACAAAAAAGAAAAAAATATAAAAAGAAGCGCTTTTTAGTTTTGAAAAGATTTTCACAATATTTTTGCTGTTTTGTGACAGTAAATATGGAGGATTTAATCCTAAGAGAAATGATCAGGAAAGAGGACCTACCACCGTTAGTACAGCCCATGTTTAAACGAATTTATTGAAGCTGTCGATACTAGATCCGATAGATATTAAAGAAATGCCTTCTGGATTCCAGCCCAGTGTACTGTTTACTCAGCTTAAGATTGTGCCTTCGTGTACCAACCAGAGGAGGATACCGAAAAAAGTCATCGAATTCTGGGCAGCCTAACCCTTTGACAACTTCAAATGTTTCTATAGGATCCCCCTTAAGATACCTAATCTTCAGAGAGAAATGTCGTGATATTAAGAGACGATTTTCATAATTAGTGCAAGCCAACCTCTTGATTATGCGAGTGGCCAGCATCTGTATATTTCCTAGCTGCACTATATCTTTCTGTTATTAGGGCCTCCAATCCTAAATACAGTTTTTTAGATGCGGCCCTAATATTGCCTTGTAGAAGAGTAACAGCACCCCAACTTTTCTGCAAGTGAGGGCTGGACGTAGTCGTAAAGTATCCATCCTGGCGGTTTAAACGCAGCAGCAATTTAGTCGGCTTACTTGATGTTTGCGAATACTATGATCCCTAACTCCGTAGTAGATATTACCTTACGGAACTCTGTATATGCAGAAATCGTGAAAATATTTATGCTAGCTGCCAGTGTAGAGAACAAGTGTCTGTTATCTATGTTAAGGGAAGTTTTTTTACAGCCCATTTTGTCAAAGCTTCTACGTCAATTATGAGATAGGATTTATCAGACCAACCGACAATGTTCACGTCGTCAGTAAACATGTAACTAGTTGAGCGCATTCGGTTAGCTAGATCATCAATGAAAATGAGGAACAGCAATAGCCACAAGGCTGAGCCCTAAGGAACCCACACTCATTATATTCACACACACGGAGTATATATCATCTACCCTGAGAGTAAACAAACGGTCACTAAGGAATGAGCGAATCCAGCCAAGTAGGTCTCCTGGTAATCCTATGACTGAGAGTTTGAGAAGCAAGAGCCTGTGATTGACTATAGCAAAAGCCTTACTAAAGTCAAGATAGAAGTTTCTACCTCTATAACATTATTCATTCTCTTAGTGACCTCGTTTAGAGAGCAAACGAATGAAGTCAGATTTCACCTACCTTCCAGGAATACGTTTTGTGTGTTATTCAGTAGAGAATGTTTGGTTAGGTATCTAAAAATGTCATCGTGAATCAGCCTTTTCAAAACCTTACATATTACACTAGTAAGGCCTACCAGCGTTAAATTTTGACCGCCGAAGAAGCTCCTTCCTCATGGCCTGGCACTTCAACGCCTGTTTTCTAATCAAAAATTCGGGTGCCATGTCTCAGGGATGTTCTGAGAAGTTTTGTGATCGGCATGAAGCTAATGTAAAAGCTAGCAGTTTGATCATCCGTGGACGGATGTTATCGGGTCATGCCGGCTTGCTGTCCAATATAGTCTTGAAATTGTGTTCTTTGAATGTAAGCTAGCTGCAGAGAGGGCATTAAGTGAGTGCACACTAAAGTAATGGCGCAGATATGTTCTAGTTATCAACCCGACTTTGCACGCTTCGAAAATTCAAAGACAATATGTGAGACTCTGTTACGACTGCAATGACCACTGAGCCATAGTCTTTTCTCAAGTTAACTACTCCTCTTTATCTTGTGACTTTGGATTGGACGTAGCTGTAATATCTTTTTGAATGAGCATTTGCCTCTTGGGCGAGTCTCGTTTTGAAAGAGATCTTTGCAGCTCGTATGTTGACAGCTGCGATATTCCGCGCTTTCTTGTAACGGGCTCAAGCCTCACAAGAGTGAGCAT
>JACCGJ010016741.1:0-14735 GCA_013407085.1 Atriophallophorus winterbourni | reverse complement strand
CGAAAATAATTCAGTTGTCAAACTGTCAAATCGGATTTTCATTCGATTTCTTGTGGTCTTTTGCGATCACATGAGAAAAGTATTCTAGATTTAAAAAAAATCTTCGTTTGCCAGAATGACACACTTCCCACGACAGGTTTCGTAATGTTTGCATGAAGCAGATAGGGACAGTGCGATTAGTATCTCCGTGCCTGAGACCATAAATTAAGATTTTGTATTTCGAAGAAATTACATTGTGATGCAGCACATTCCTTTGAGCGTGGCGTGCTAACTTTCCAAAGATAGGCATGAATAGATACGTGCGATGAGCCCAATAGCCCGGACATCCGAACGACCAGCTTTCAGCTACTCGTACAAACATTGAATTTAAATGACAAATGTAGCATGTCATGTGATAAAATTACTTGCAATGAAAAAGTATTCCTTTGTCGAAAATAGGTGATGTGGAATCCAATTCAAATACGATTCATGTTCACGTTATTCGAAACAACCGTCGAACAAATTAAACGATCAACACATATCAACAAATGTTTCTTGGGATAGCCTTGTTAATTACACAAATGCAAGAATCCGACTTCATTGATGTGTCAAAAATGAAGATTTGAATAATAATAACCACAACGAATTCACTATACAACGGTTAGCATACTGATGTATTCACTCGGGTGTGCTTATTTTTATCCAATCTTTTATTCATCATGATCCTTACGAAACAAACGTTTTTGCAGTATATCGATCAATCTCCCAGTGTCTCGAAGCTCAGAAAAAGTTGCAAGTATACTCAAAACATTATTTTAATGATGTACGTTTCTGCTGCTTAATGAAAGACTGGAGCGAATAGTTCCCTGTTAAGTTAACTGTTGTAACCAATTCTCACCGAGATTTTAGACAACCAGTCTGGGTCAAATTTGTCGCCAAAGATTTAATTTTAATCATTTATAAAGTATAATCCTTTTTTACACCAAATTTTGCGAACTTGAATTTATGTGAATTTTAGGTGCGGTAATTTTGTAAGCGAACTAGCACGTCACAAGTTTTACGAAATTGATTTCGCTGAATCAAACTCCGTTAGTGAAATTTCAAATTTTCTGTAATAGAACCATCAACGAAGTTTATATCCCGTTTTAACGTTATGCTTTTTTTTAATTTTACTGCATCAATCGGGATAGGATTATGCTGAAATCGCTTTTATCTTTATATTGGACTAAAAACTGCATTTCAATTTTATTGCCAAAAATTCATGTACACGAATAAAGTCTTTTTCTTCTTTTTCTTCTTAAACTGAGACCACTCTAGGTCAGTGGCACATAATTCAGAAGGATTTTTAAGTTCCAAATTTCGTCCTTTATTAAAGAACAACCAAGGGATCCGAAATTCCATGGGACATCAATAATTTTTTAAAGATTTCCTAATTTTAGGAAATTAAATAAGCAAATGTGAGGTATAATAAAAAAAAATTAAAATCAATTGCGAGTCTAAATAAAAGAATTGTAAAATATATTGTTTTAAATATTTATCCATAGGATTTTAAAGCAAATTTTATTATAGATTTTGACCTAGCAACTTGTTCCGAGTGGTGAATATTCAGCCGATTTTATTAAAATTATAAAAACTTCCAGCTCTCATCTACATACTCATGATGACGAAAAAATAAGACTTTAAGTAAGCTGTTTTAAGTTTGCTTTGACCCATAGCTCTATTGATCCCAACACAAATACCGTGAAAAGTACTAGTATCTGCTTGTTAATGGACCATCCACGCAAGATGCAAACGAAAGCGGAATGCTTTCCATTTATCAAACATTCATTGTATCTTGAACATATCATAGTTGGAAAAAGTAACTACTGCTGAATTACCTTCTCCAGCTGGTCTACAGAGCATGTTTACTCCACTAAGATTGCCGTTTACGCTGACTGGGTTACATGTATATAATGTAAAATGGTTGTATTCCAAAAGATTAAATTTGTGGTTAGATGAAATCAGGAAGTCGACCTTTGGGCAGACAACCTTTACGGCACAAGACGTTTTTAAAAGTTATGAATGAGCTTTTATTGACCTTGCGAAATAACTTGCTTCAACCGCACACTTTGAAAACACGGCGTAAAGCGGCATCTCCAACATTCGGATGAGTATATACTACTTTCGGCCGCTGACCTTAAACTACACAGTCAGAATGTAACTCGCACCTATCAATCTGAGAGCTGCGCGAGAGATTTTTTATTCCGAATCGGACTCTGAAGTTGTTTGAAACGCTTTGGAGCATGAAACAATCATACGCTCTTGATGTACATCCATGGTCGTCGTTGCCCGATGGAGGCCAACGACCTCAACAGATGATTCTTAAAATCACTAATGAAAACATCGGTAAACGGTATACCACAAGAGTTACTGACTTACTGACTTAATCCCTTGAGTTCCTGGAGGAACATAGGGCCTCGGCAACTTGTCTCCACTTTGGTCTGTCCATAGCAGCCAGTTTGATGTCGTTCCAGTTAAGTCCACACTTGCGGATTTCCTCTTCACACGAGCGCTTCCAAGATAGCCTTGGGCGTCCGACCCGTCTCTTCCCGATTGGGTTCCATACCAGAGCATGACGCGTGATGTCATCATAAGGTTTCCGCAAGGTGTGCCCAACCCATCTCCACTTTCTTCTACTGATCTGCTGGGCGATCGGGTCCTCAGCAGCAATCTGCCACAGGTCTTGATTCCTTATCTTTTCTGGCCATTTTACCCCAATAATTCGACGAAGGCAATTATTGTGGAATGATTGCAAGCGGCCAGAAGACTTTGCTGTCACTCGCCAGGTTTCCGATCCATAGAGTAGCACGGATTTGACGTTGCTTCTGAATATACGGAGTTTCGTGCGTTTTGATAGAACCTTCGACTCCCAAATGGGTTTCAAAGCTATGAACGCGTATCTTGCTTTGCCGATTCTGGCGACTATGTCTTCGTCCGTGCCACCACTTATTGAAACAATGCTGCCGAGGTAGACGAATTGCGTGACGTCTTTGACTGCTTTACCATTGATGGTGATTGATGGGTGCTCATCAGTTAGCACACGGAGGACTTCTGTTTTTTCGGTATTCACGCGTAGTCCTGCATATGAAGCAAAGTGTGCTAGTCTATCGGTCTTTCTCTGAAGACGTTGGGGGTCACGTGATATCAAGCAGACATCATCAGCGTATTCCAGATCCTCCAAATGCTCGGATTCCTTCCAATCGATACCATTCCTCTCACCTTTTACTGTCTGTTTCATTATCCAGTCTATTACCAACAGAAAAATCATTGGGGACAACAGGCATCCCTGGCGAACGCCAGTCTCAACTCCAAATGGATCGGTCAGTCTTCCGTTGTGAATTACCTGACAGGAGGCACCTTCATACAGCTGCTTTATGAGGTCCATGTACAGCGGTGGGACCCCATAGTGTGGCAAAAGCTTCCATATGAATTCGCGGTCCACACTGTCGAAGGCTTTCTCAAAATCTATGAAGTTGAGGCAAAGAGGCGATTGCCATTCAATGCTTTGTTCAATTATTATGCGGAGGGTCGCAATTTGGTCGATACCAGACTTTTGTTTTCTGAAGCCTGATTGCTCTGGCCGTAACACTTGGTCGATAGCGTCGCGCAAACGCATAAGGATGATGCGTGTAAGTACTTTACTAGGGACTGAGAGCAGCATGATACCTCGCCAGTTTTTGCATAGCCTCAGATCCCCTTTCTTAGGAAGTTTGACCAAATGACCTCTCTTCCAATCATTTGGGACCCGCCTTTCTGACCAGATTTTTTGCAGCAGAGGAAGTAACATATCAGCCGAGGTGTCCAAATCAGCCTTCAGAGCTTCTGGTGGAATCCCGTCTGGGCCTGGTGCTTTGCCATTCTTTAGCGATTTTAAGGCAAAAAGGATTTCATTTCGACCGGGGGGGGTCGGTGTTTACGTCTAGCAAATTTGCTGCAGGTGGGATGTCAGTGACTGAAGTAGGTGCTGGTCGAATTAGGAGTTCAAAGTTATTCAAAGTTTTAATGGTTGAAGTACTCCATCCATCGCTTTCTTTGCACCGATTCCTGACTGATAAGGTTACCTTCACCGTCCTTCATCATTTTGCCGTAAGGTATTTTCCTTCCTGATAAGGTTCTGGTAATGTTGTAGACGGTGTTCAGGTCTCTCTTTTCTGCTGCATTTTCCGCCTCCGTTGCCAGCATTTCATAGAACCGCCTCTTGTCACTTCTGGCACTTCGTTTCACGTCTTTATTTACCACACAGTTACTTGAAATTAATCCATCTATTTTTTGTTTGAATTCGATTTATTGGGTGATGGATATTTTTGGTGGTAGATCCCGTAAACAGACTATTGGGTAACAGGATCTGATGGCAGTCAGTCTGGAATATATAATTTAGAACGCCACAATGTGACCGTAATTAGACAGAACTGCCAACCGTTTTATGAAGGTTTCACTGTGGGAAGGTCACGAGGATGTTTAGTTACTTCCAATTGTGAGTTTGTAAATTCTGCTAAAAAATTTGACCGATTTGCGAGAAACCCACTCTAATAGCAAAAATTCCTGTTGTCGCCATGACCAACAATATTCAACTGCATCGTCATACTGAGTATAATTATTAATTTGGTATTTTATTCAGTATCATTTTTAATAGTTTCGGTTTAAAACACCGAGTATGTGTAAGAGTAGTAAATAGATTACCGACGCCTACCATAAACCTCTCATTGAAAATCGTTTATTCAAAGTTAACATCCCAGACACCTAGATTTTTCTCCGACATAATACAATCCAATTTCGGTTGCTAAGGATTACATGAAAGCTGTGATTATCCAAAATCATTGTAATTGCATGACCTATTAAACAACCGTTCACTACAAACCTTGCACGGATGTGCAATCGTGCAGTACTTCGGTGCTGTGCGGCTGAAACACATCAGAGTCTCATTACCATTTCTACTTCTATTGCTTTCCTATCTGTCTAGGCCTGAGCAATCTGACAGTATTTTATCACACGCGCAGTCACTGAGTGTGTGGAAATTTGCCTGGATAAGCCTTGCGCTTCCATACATACATGTGAAGACATTGTGCTAACAATCAGCATGAACAAGACTGAAGTCCTTGGCCAAAGGATTGTATCGCCTCCAATCACTGTCAGCTCCAAATGTCTGCTTGAAGCAGTACATCATTTCATATATCTTGATTTAATCATTATGGATAAACTATCGCTAGACATGGAGATTGATAAGTGTATTGACAGAGCAGCTGTCATTTTGTCCCGATTGAACTCTTGTGTCTGGAGCAACCGCAAGTTCACTGTAAAAACCAAGATGCTGGTGTACAGCGCGTGCGTACTTTACGGCAGAGAATACTGGTCCATCCACGCAAGATATGAGCGGAAGCGGAACTCTCTCCATCTACGAAGTATCTGTCGTATCTTGAACATATCATGGATGGGCACATTTTAGCCTCTCTAACAACAACGTAACCGCAAGCAGACAGCTTACTTTTGAAGTATTCAAGGTATCCTGTAATGCTGCTGGATATTATGAAAATCAAAATTTTATTATTGATCCTCCGGCATTAAGAATCTTTTCTGAGAGTAAGAATATTTTAGATTAGATGTTTTGTTTTGATTTTATTGTGGTAGCACGCTGCTTGTATTTGCTGATCGCGAATTGAGGTCTTGAAAAGTACAAACAGAAAAGATTGTCTTAGCGAATTGTAATTCAACATTGATATTATCAAGAAGCAATTTTTCCTAATCAGTTTAAAGAGAAAATAAATGAGAACCACAAATTGCAAATACTAAAACTTTCGGCTCTCAGATAATATTTAATATATGGAAACATATTGAAATGTTATACACAAGCGCGGGTTAAAAATTCAATGGATATATTCCTTGTCATAAATGGCATTTATCGTTCCATAAAAAAATTTGTGATTCTTACTGCCACACATCTACATCTCGTTAAAACTGGCAACCTTGCCGGATTTGTATATCTTATGTTTGACACCAAGGCGAATTCACGATGTTACCTTTTGCATTCGATTCTACGAAAGGTCAAATTTAGAGACGGTAAACATTTGCTACAATAAACCTTGACCACGTGGAAAACTAGCGAAATATTCTATTTGTTTATCAGTTCAGGTAAGAAGTATTGTTGTCAATGGTGTTGTTGGCCTTTATCGGTTGATGTCGACCATGGATGTAAATCGCAATGGCAGAACTCGGTCGATGAGCGTCAGTTGCTCACCGGAGGCGTAATCTGTGTTCAGCAGTTAAGAGATGTATCTGCTCCTCTGCAGCTTGCAGACGACGCTCTACACAATGCCTCTAATGTGAGCGGTCAAGAGCAAGTTCTTCCAAGCTCGCGTGGTCAATGCCAAGAGCTTACATATTGATTTTGCAAACGTCTTTGTACCGTCTGTCCAATGGTCGAGTTCTTGATTTCAACTCAACATAGAGTAGATCTTCCGGAATACGACCATTTCCCATTCTGAAGACGTGGCCAAGCAACCGAAGTTGGCACTCTTGTAGTTGGGTAAATATGCTCTGTAGACTAGCTTTTAAAAGCACTTCAGCATTAGGCACTTTGTCCATTTACGATATGTTGAAGATACGACGAATGTTTCTCGATGAAAAGCATTCAGCTTCCGTTAGCGTCGCGTGTTGGTGGTCCAGGTTTCACTGCTGTGCAGTAAAGCATTTAGTACTCACGCGCTGTATACCATACCCCAACCATCCCTTACAGGATTTATTCACGCGAAGGAATACGAGGAATTATCGGACTCATGAATATGTGCTGGTCGTACCCCATTCCTGCCTGAACTGTAGAAGGTATTTTTACTCTGTCGGTGTCTGTTTTACTTGGAACAGTTTACCTTCAACCGTTGCTTGCGCCACTAGCTTGCATGAATTTGAAACAAAATAAGACGAATTTTTATTGCATTATTCGTTTCCAGAACACTTATATACTGTTCAATCTATTTTCTTATAATGTTTATACTCTTAAATTTAATTTTTACAATTCTATGGTTGTTGCTAAGCTTGTTGCTTTTTAGAACATTAAAAACCTTGAATTACCTTGAATTACCATAATCTGTGCATTTGCAGTCAACTTGCGTTTAATTAGACACGAAAGATTAATAGGGAAAAAGTTGCAGCTGCTCTGCCAATTCGCTTATCAATCTTCGTGTTTTGCGATAGGTTATCCGCAATGGTTGAAACAAGATATGTGAAATGATGTACTGGTTCAAGCTGACAGTTTACAACGGTTATGATGGGAGGCGATACAGTCCCTTGGCCAAGGACTTTGGTTTTGCTCATGCTGATTGTTAGACCAAAGTCTTTGCATGCCGACGAAAAACAGTCCATTAGTAACTGAAGGTTCTCTTGGGAGTGAGCAATAAAGGCTGCATCGTCGGCAAACAGCAGGCCACGATTTGTCACATCCCGTACTTTGGTTTTTGCTCTCAACCGGTTTAGGTTTAAAAGCTTGCCATCACTTCGCGTGCGTATGTAAATGCCTTCTGTTCTCGTCCTGAAAGCGTGCTTCAGAATCAGAGCAAAGAAAATGCCGAACAACGTGGGAGCAAGAACACACTCTTGTTTGACGCCTCGGCGAATTTCAAAGGCTTCTGAGCTGAAACCTATTGAAATGAACTGAGCCCTTCCTGCTTGGGTGGAATGAAATAAAGAGTTTGGGCCGTATTGAGAGGCATTCAATCAGATGAAGCATTTTGAGGAGACCCTCCCTGCTGATGTAGTCGAATGCCTTCGTTAAATGAATAAAAACACCGTATAATGGCATACGCTGTTCCCGACACTTTTATTGAAGTTCATGTTAACGGTTGATCTTCCCCTGCGAAAGCCACTTTGAGATTCGGAGTGAACTAGGTAGGAAGTATTTGCTGTCCGAAATATGAATGCAAATTTGCAAATATACTGTTCATTTGAGCATAAATTCATGATTGGTATCCGGACATTTCATATATATAAATTCATACAAAATAAGCATTATGAAGAACAGTGATGATATGAAGCTTGGTACAGAACTAAGATTACATGATAGAATTCAATTGGAATATATATTCAATTAATGTTGGATAGGTTGACTTTAAAGTAACTAAGAATCTTGCTTGATGATCATTGGCTTACTAATCTAAGGTCAATATTATTGTTAAGTAGAATAGGTAATCAGACGAATAGCAATATTTCTGTAAATTAAACATGTTTACAAACACATTATAACTATCATTACATATAGTGCATTCCCAGATGTTAGAAACAATAAATCACATACTTTTAGTAAAGCGTCTGAAATCTACGACTGCACTGAATTGATAAATTTAAATTTTGCGCCCTAACTGAGGAATATAATACAACTCTGGAAAAAGTATTCAGTAACGCTGACAAAAACAGCTGGATGGAGATAATCAAATAAAACAAGATTTGCACACTTAACGAGCTCTACAATTTCATCGTGCATACCCAGAAACAATTTCCAACCGTGTTAGCACATTAAAACTGTCCTCATTGCCATTGTATTCACAGATGCTATTGATTGCATTTTCAAATTGAAACTGCAATTTCCATTAAATATTTATTGGTGCATCGTAAATTATTCATTTTAGTAGCTTGCATTTTAGGGAAAGTTATTTTGTCAGTGAATCAAAATCATGCAACTGTCCTGGTTAATATTATTTATGCAGCTTTCCGCAAACCCTGGACGAACCGCAAAGATTGATGCACATTACTTGGTGTTTACTCGGCGTGATTTGTGCCATAATCTGTTTAACCAAATGGGCATTTCCCAGGCACAATTTCATACCACCTTGTCTATGTCACGCTTATAAATCCATCATATAAACGAAGTCATGTCAATGAATGTAATTTGATCTAGATTTGGATAAAATTGAACGATAATTTTGTCCGCAATTCGGTAAATAAACTGCCACATCCAAAATGTTTATTCTACCATAGTGAATATCACATACGTTGAAAAATTGAAAGCGACTCGATCCATGAACACGCGCAAACAATATTTTATTTTGGCCATAAATTTGTTTGAACTAGTGAGTTCGCTATAATTGCATGTGTGTAGAATGATTCAGATGGTAACATAATGTTGTAAATTTCATAGTAGCATTTTTTAGAATAATTCAAACGAGCTGCATCCTTTAAAACCCGAATGTGTATGTCTTCAATCCCATGTCAAGTTTCATCAAGTTCGCCACATTTCGAATATCTAAGTGAAATGAATTTCACGGAATAAATGGTTGGGCGGGAACTTTGTCAACTAAACGGAAAGAAGTCTCCTAGCGCAGAGAAAATTACCCCCCGCCATACTTCGCAGGTGTCGCGTTTCTTTGACTGCTCCTCTCACACGCATATTCAATCTAAGCTTAAATGAAGGAAAAATACCACCGCAATGGAAAGCAGGGATGATAACACCTATTTATAAATGCGGTAGCCGTTCAGACACAACAAACTATAGACTGGTAACGTTACTTCCGGTGATCTCTAAATTAATGGAACGCATTGTGAATGTGCGCATAAGAGAACATTTTGAATACTAAAATGTTTTAAGTGCAGCCCAACACGGTTTTCGGAGAAATCGTTGCTGTCTATCTAACCTTCTTACAACGTTCGAGGATTGGACCAATGCACTAGACGAAGGTCAGGCACATGCTTGCTACATCGATATTTCCAAAGCTTTCGATAGAGTCAACCATGACATCTTAATTAAAAAGCTCGAATCATATGGAATAACAGGAATATTGCTGAATTGGATAGACACGTCCAAGTTCGCGTTGACAGCACCTTATCTAAAAAAATAGACGTCACGAGTGGAGTTCTACAAGGCTCGGTGCTTGGACCTCTTCCATTCTTGGTGTATATGAACGATTTAGTAGAGGATATTGGATGCAACTTGATACTATTTGCCGATGATATTAAAATATGGAAACGTGTCAGGTCTGTTAATGACTGTATGGCATTACAACGGGATCTGTGCACCTTATTTCGTTGGTCCCAGGTAAATGAGTTACCATGTAACCCTGCGAAATGTAAAATGCTGCAGCTTGGGAAATCTCTGCATCACACGTATCAGCTTGGCACGCAAGATGTCGTCTGGACCACAGCAGAAAAAGATCTTGGTATCTGGGTTTCGTTTGACCTTAAGCCTGGACAGCATTGCCGGATGGTGTACAATAAAGCTTGCCGTATCTTGAATCTTCTCAAAAGAATATTCCGGATTTTTACGCCTGAAACCCTACCACGGGTAATTAACACGTATATACGTCCTGTTATGGAATATTCCATCCAAGCCTGGGCACCATGGCTGAGAAAGGATATCGAACTACTCGTTAGGATTTATCATCGTGCTACAAAGTTGTTCTCCCGGTACAGAAATTTGCCTTTCACAGAGCGAATGTTAAAACTAAACCTACACGATTTTACCCAACGACGGATACGTAGTGACCTCATGTAGACATTCAAAATCCTGCATACTAAAAACCATCCCCTTAAACACTTGCTAAATCCCAATGGCCTTACTCGAACACGAACACATTCAAAGGCTTTAAGCATTCCACATTCTCGATTGGATATTTGTCGTAATTTTTTTCTCGGTAAGAATTTGTTTCACTTGGAACTATTTGCCTGAAGAAATCACACGCTAAGAATCTGCTGAGGTTTTCGCTTTCAAACTCGATGAATCTATGACGAACCATGCGGTATGTGACTGTCCCTATTAATTTTGAGATATTTTATATTTTTCATATATTCCATATACCTTGTCATCCTATGGTTATTGTTAGGCTTACTGCTTTTTATACAATAAAAGTGTCTGAGTTCTGAATTCTGAGGTCTGTAATTGGCTTGGGTAACTTTTTCTCGTAATCAGCTAAATATGAATTCTATGGTGGATACGATAAAGCACTTCGATTGGCAGTAAAGTAAACTGATGACGTGTGGAGAGAATCTGACAGTTGAATATAAAAGCTCTCTTGTATTCATTTCCATTACACAGCCCACTACCGGTTTCGTACTGCTTGCACTCATCAGGTAGGGACAGTAGTATCATGATAGGTATGCGTTTGAAACAGTGGAAGAACGGTGAACACGTTGCGCTTGTATGCCACTGTTGGGTAAGGTTGGTACGACCAACCTGTTCAATCACATGAGCCCACATTCATGTACACTGGGTTTGTACCCATGACCATGAACACAAAGCTGCTTTACATGCATCTCCATCACACACACACCCCACGACCGGTTGCGTGCTGTTTGCACTCATCAGGTTGGGACAGTAGGATCAGGATCCGCATGCGCTTGAATCAGTGGAAGAATGGTAAACAAGTTGCGCTTGTATGCCACTGTTGGGTAAGGTTGGTACGACCAACCTGTTGAATAACATGAGTCCCCACTCATGTAGACTGGGTTTAAAACCCATAACCATTAATATAAAAGCTGTTCCTACTGTCCTTACCTGATGAGTGCAAAAAGCGCGAAACCGGTGGTGGGGTGTGTGTGATGGAGATGCATGCAAAATGAGCTTTTTTATTCATGGCCATGGGTTTTAAACCCAGTCTATATGAGTGCGGCTCATGTGATTGAACAGCCTGGTCGTACCAACCTTACTCAACACTGTTAATCATTTTGAAGTGACGCTTGATGGGGAAAACAGCGAGATACCGGTCGTGGGTGTGTGAAGGAGTTGCATGCAAATGAGCATTTTTGTTCACGATCATGGGTTTAAACCCTATCTAAATGTGTTTTTTACATATGTGATTGAACTCGTTGGTCGTATCAACCTTATCCAACAGTGGCATACAAGCGCTCCTTGTTTACCATTCCTCCACTGTTTGAAACGCATGAGGATCCTGATCTTACTGCCCCTACCTGATGAGTGCAAACAGCACGAAACCGGTGATGTATGTGTGTGTGAAGGAAATGCATGCAAATTAGCGTTTATGTTCATGATCATGGGTTTAAACCCTACCTACATAAGTCTTTACATAAGTGATTGAACTGCTTAGTCGTATCATCCATATCCAAAAGTGGCATACAAGCGTAACTTGTATTCCATGCTTCTAGCTTAGTGAGAGAATAAAATGGGTGGCGTTCCAGTGAGCCCCTAACAGCGTGTGGCGGGGGTTTAACTCGTACGCTTGAAATAATAATTTACGTTTGCATGCATTTACTTCAAACACACACACCTCACGACTGGTTTCGTACTGCTGGCACTCATCAGGTTGGGAAAGTACGATGAGAATCCGCATGCATTGAAACAATGGTACATTTTATATTGTATAACCTATTTAGATAAAGCTGTCGCGACCAACCTGTTCAGTTATATGTAGCCGCACACATACAAACGGTTTGAACCCATGGGGTTGAACAAGAAATCCGTATTTTTATGCAATTGTATGCAAAGTGTTAGACTGATCTACGTGTGTATTGGCACATGTAACTCAAAAGTTGGTCTTGCCAGCTTTATCGATTAGTGGCTCACAAGATGACAACTTATTTAACATTTCTACATTGTTTCAAGGCACGTGCATTCTCATCCTAAACTCTCTACAAACTACGCGAAACCGGTCGTGGTGTATGATGGAACTGAATACAAATAAGTATATTCTATCAGGTATATGTTATGAATGTTATTGCAGCGTTAAATTTTCAAGTTACTTAAAAAAAACATGTGGTAATCATAGAGATGCAAATTTGAAAACGTTAGTTTCATTCAAATTATATAACTTTCTGGAAACGTAGAACTTTGCTCAAGGCACAGTTTTTAAACACGCCTGACGTATGTGTCACAGTAAAACTCGAAGTGGGTCTAACACAATGCTAAATCCACAAATTAATTCAAATCCCTTTTTTCAGAAACACAGTTAACATGCTATTATTGCCAAGGTTGTCAATATTCATATCAAGAGAAGTGTAAAATTAACGCTGTATGTGTGAAGTATGTTTAAACAATGACGCGCAGCTAGCGAATAGACACTAAACAGTTGAGTAGTTATAATTTATCACGTATCCAAAGTTATACTTGAATGCCACTGTTACACAGCGTTCGTACAACGAACCAAGATGTTCAAACACAGAAACACAAAGTGATTCTTGGTCAAGCACACAAGGCGCTCATGGATGACCAAAATAATTTGTTGCTCACATTCACTTTGTAGTTCTGTGTTTGAACATCGTGGTTCGTTGCACGAACCCAATGTAACAGTGACATTCAAGTATAACTTTGTTCACCACTCATCCACTTTTTAAGGCACATTGAACCTAATTTTACTGTCTCCACAAAATGAAGGCAAACATCCAGAAACTCGTGGTGTGTAAGTGCGAAGGATGTGAGAAACACATTACTTTGGTTATCACGTATCAATTTCTAATAGGCAAAAATCAAACGGACGATGGCAACACGGCTAGCGTAGTCGAAATTCGAGAGGAAAATCTCATTACCCCCTTTCTTAAACAATTTTCTACGCAAACAAAATGAATGACAAAATTATCGAAAGGTGGTATAAATGCTGAATATTTGCACTACATAAAATTCGAAGTCGTACCGCTTACGGCCTATGCGCGCACGGACAACAACGATACTGAATTTCTTTTGCCATCCATTAATCAAATGCACCAAGGTCAGAACACGAGCAGCATACTACAATTGGTAATAAAATACACGGTCTTAATTCTTCGTCTACCCAAACATGTAATTACAACCATATGCTGTACAAATGCTCAGAACTTTCTGCACAACTCTAATGTACAAGAGCAACTTGTTTACTGTACCTCATTAACACGCACCTCAAAGTGTAGAGTTTATGGTGGAGTGGCAGAAATCTGACTGTGCATTTTCTCACAAGATTCTGGAATCACTGTCCCACATATGATTATTGACAGAAAAGCACGAGCCACAAAAGGAACGAATATATCTTGTACTCAGGTGAAAAAAATCCGAATAAAACGTGTTAGATGCTTTTGATCCATTGACTTGCAGGATAAATATCGATGCCACTTAGAATTGATGTATTGCCCCCTTTCAAAACTGCTACAAACACTGCTCTGACTAACGCAATACGTAGTTCTTCAACCCCAACTCTCTCATATTCACTTTCGCTTGGTAAGTTAAATGTTTAGTGCTCTGCTATAACATCTCTAATATCATTTACAGACATTCTTCAGAAAGTAATAAATTGCACATCGCTTTTCAACGGTATGGAAAATCCAACCTCTGTTGGTCAGAATAAAGAGCATCTACCCTTGAGCCTTGAGCTTACAATTACAAACGAAAAATTTGATTAACTAGATTTGTTCTGCAGCTCCACGCGAATTTGGTGATCACGTCTTAACAATTTTTGATAATATTTATCAATGCAAACGTATAGAGGAATGCCAAATAACCAACGCAACAGTATACTGCGGCTTGTTCTGAGTTCTCATTGCCCCCAATCGGCTGGATTTGCTTGAACTAAAATCAACTCAGCAAAATGACAAACGCTTGCAAACAAGAAAAATTATTACGGCAAACATCTAATCGAGAATACGGAAGCCATTGAATGTTTGTGTTTTCAATTAAGATCCTTTGGTTTTAGTAAATGTTTTAGGGAATGATTTTCTGTGTAAATAAGCCCAAATGCCAACATAAAGTCACTTCGTATGCGTCGTTTGGTACTATCTTGTAATTTTAGTTTGAAAATGCGTTTTTGAATGTTTTTGTTCTT